>JANIWU010000030.1:0-114869 GCA_030705145.1 Hagleromyces aurorensis | reverse complement strand
GCGCGGTAGTGGTAGTGCTGGTGCGCCGCGAAGAAGCCGTCGGCCTCCTCGAGCAGGCTGGTCGCGTGCATGAAGTTGTTGAGCTGGAACTGGCACGGCTCGCCGGCGAGCATGATGTCCAGCGGCATGCCGAGCTCGACGTCGACGTCGTCGTCGTCGTCGGCCGCGGCCGCGGCCGCATCCTCCGCGTTGACGTGCATCATCAGCAGGCGGGTCTTCAGATTGGACATGGCGCGGGCAGTGCGTGCGGGCGTCGGTGCCGGACTGCGGCTGCGACGGGGCGGCAGCGCAGCAACGCACGCCGTTTATATACGACAGGCCGCGGCGCCCGGCAGCCCTTGCAGCTATGCAGCCGCTGCCGAGCCGTGTTGCATTGCTGCCCAGCTCCGCGCTGCTCCGCGCTTCTCCACGCTGCTCCGCGCTGCTCCGCTCTGTGCATCGCAGATCTGTGCGTCTCTGCTCCACGCCGCCCCGTGCCACCCCGTCCACAATTGCTAATCCTCTCTGGCGACGCCACTGGGCACGCTGCTGCAACGAATGTTGACGCTGGGTTGCCGCATTGGAGCATCCGACACATTTCCGGCCGCTCCGGCGCGCGCGCCTGTCTGACGTTGTGGCTGGACAGCATTCGCTGCCCTTAGTTAAGCACTGGGCGGGTTGTTTCAGAATCGCAGGCATTTTGCCGTCAAATAGAGTTGTCTGTAGCCCGTTCCAACGGCTGCATCTATTGCGCTATGACTCGCGGGTGCTCTGCAACAATGGGCCGAAAATCTGCCGAGCCCGAGACGGCCAAACGCTCGAACGGGCAAAAACCTCACGGGCGCGAGGCAGCCACGCACAGTGCAGCACAGCGCAGCGCAGTGCTACCACGGGCGGTCCGTCATACGTCGGGGTCCAGCGGTGTCAGCTTCAGGTACTGCTTGATGGCGCGCGCGTCCGGGAACGTCTGGGCGACCTCGTCGTCCCCCAGCTCCGGCGCCACGACAACGTCGTCGCCCGGCACCCAGTTCACAGGCGTCATGATCTTGCGCTCGTACTGGTCGACCATCTGCAGCGAGTCCAGGCAGCGCAGTACCTCCGCCGTGTTGCGGCCCGTCGACAGCGGGTATGCCTGCAGCAGCCGGACCTCCTTCCGCGGGTCGATGATGTACACGGAGCGGATCGGGATGGGCCGGCCCGCATCGTCGAAGTTGCGCAGGTCGATCATGCCGTACATGGTGGAGATGCGGCGGTCGACGTCGCAGATCAGCGGGAACTTGATGGCGACGCCCGTGACGTGCTCGATGTCGCGGATCCAGCGCGTGTGGGTCTCCTTGGAGTTGGTCGACAGCCCCAGCATCTTGCAGTTGCGGGCCGCGAACTCGTCGTACAGCGCGCCGAACGCGCCCAGCTCGGTCGTGCACACGGGCGTGAAGTCGCCCGGGTGCGAGAAGAACAGGCACCACGAGCTGCCGATGTACTCGTAGAAGTCGACGGTGCCCAGCGAGGACGCCGTGCGGAAGTTGGGCGCGCGCGAGCCCAGGTAGACCTGCGGCCGGATGGGCGTGGACATGTCGATGGTGCGTGGTGGGTGTGCGTGTGCGAGGTCTGCTGGACGGGCGCGGCGGGCTGCGGGCGGCGCCAGCGCGCGTCACTGGCTTATATATTTCAGACGCGGAGGGCCGACCAATCACCGGCGCGGGCGCGGGCACGCGCGCCACACCTGTGGATGCGCGCGGGTGCGCGTGCCGCACGCCCGCGGTTGGGAGGACCGGCACGCCCGCTGCTGGGACGAGAGGGCGGCGGGCCGCGGGCTGCGGGGCGGCGTGCACACGCTTTTGGGCCCGCTGCCGGGCGTGCCAAGAGCGGACCTGGTTAATACACCCACACACCGCACCAAACGCGGTTGGCGTGCAGACAGGGTCTCCTGTTGGCACGTGATATTTCTGCCGGAGCGGGCCGCACCCCGCTGTGTCGGGGCACTGGGTGTTGCGGCCCCCAGGTGCCGAGAGCCCTGTGCGCAGCCTGGCGTGTTCACAGCAGCGCAGAGCATCGCCATGCAGGCGGGCTTCCGTAGCAAGACGCTACGCGGGATCCAGCCGAGGCCAGCCGAGGCCAGCTGAGTGGAGTCTGTTGAGCGTGTGGAAACATGAGGCAGCAAAGAGTCCACAGCTGATGAGACATATTGCCTGCAGAAAATATGGCTTAGCTTGTGCTATGACGTGGGTGCGGGTGTCGCAACGCCGCAACGCGGAATACTGCAATTTTGAATGGTGCACTCCCCACCGTCCCTCGCGCTTGCTTGACTTGCTATTCATTGAAACTTGTACCGGCGTGCAGGCCGCTACGTAAGCTATACACTCCACCCGGCCGGGTTTCTTTCGAAAATATATAATGTACAGAGTGGTCAATTCAATTGACTATGATAATGTGTCAGTTCCAAACTGCAACAGGTAAAAAGTTACCAGCACTTAAGAATTTTAGAAAACGGCCCTGCTCCTCGTCCCGGGCGGGCTGTCCCGCCAGGCTCGACGCGCAGCTTACTGGTTCTCTGGTCTCAACTTTCTGACCTCCTTGCCGACTCTCCAGATCTCCATGTTTCTGATGGTCTCCAATTCGCCCTCCAACTTCTCTCTGTAGTCTGGTTGCGAGTTGAACTCTAGGGATCTCTTGGTCTCGGATCCGTTCTTGACGGACTCGTAAAGGTCCTGGAACACTGGCTTTAGAGCGTCCTTGAAGATTGGATACCAGTCCAAGGCACCTCTTCTGGCGGTGGTGGAGCAGGCGTCGTACATGTAGTCCATACCGTACTTACCGATCAATGGGTACAAGGATTGGGTAGCTTCCTCGACGGTCTCGTTGAAGGCCTCGGATGGGGAGTGGCCGTTCTCTCTCAAGACCTCGTATTGGGCCAAGAACATACCGTGAATACCACCCATTAGACAGCCTCTCTCACCGTACAAGTCAGAGTTGACCTCCTTCTCGAAGGTGGTCTGGTAGACGTAACCGGAGCCGATGGCGACAGCTAGAGCCTGGGCCTTCTCGTCGGCCTTACCGGTGACATCGTTCCAGACAGCGTAGGAAGAGTTGATACCACGACCCTCCTTGAATAGGGATCTGACGGTTCTACCGGAACCCTTTGGAGCGACCAAGATGACATCGACGTCCTTTGGTGGCTCAACGTGGGTCAAGTCCTTGAAGACCGGGGAGAAACCGTGGGAGAAGTACAAAGTCTTACCCTTGGTGATCAATGGCTTCAAAGAGTTCCATGTCTCGGATTGTGCAGCGTCAGACAACAAGTTCATGACGTAGGTACCCTTCTTGACGGCCTCCTCGACTTCGAACAAGTTCTCGCCTGGAACCCATCCATCTTCAATGGCGGCCTTCCAGGAGGCACCGTTCTTACGGACACCAATGATGACGTTCAAACCGTTGTCTCTCAAGTTCAAACCTTGGCCGTAACCTTGGGAACCGTAACCGATCAAGGCAAATGTGTCGTTCTTGAAGTAGTTCAACAACTTCTCTCTTGGCCAGTCGGCTCTTTCGTAGACGGTCTCAACAGTACCACCGAAGTTGATTTGCTTCAAACCACGGGTGGCAACCAATGGCTTGACGAATTGTCTGGCAACTGGCTTGCGGGCAACGGCACGGGTAGCCAAAGCGAAGGTTCTCTTGGCAGTGATGACGCGAGAGTTGGCAATTAGTCTGGCAGCGGAAGTTCTGATCATTTCTTAGGAAGTTAGATGTACGATACTATCAACGGAGTGATGGATGGTTTGTGATTCAATTGTAGAAACAGGACGAATCCCCTTTACTTATGACTGCCGTGGCCATGACCCTTTTTATAGATGAAATTTTTTCACGAATCATCAGGCCCTAATCACATGCCTCTCTATAGAAAATTTTTCCACACTGAGGAAGGAATACCAAATGAGTCAATGGAATCATTCTCTATTACCAGAGCGAAATGAAGTCAGGGCCGTTCCCGCTTAGTGAAGAAGGCCTGAGCGGTTAGCACAGTTGTCACGCTGCTCAGAAAATTTTTTTTGGCCGTAGAAAAGCGTAACCGGACCTATAAAGACCGGTACCGGCAGAACATAATATGACGGGCCGGTAGGCATTTTGAGAATCAGCCCGCTAACGGCCTCAAACACTACGTGGGGCTTTCAACAAAATCTCTCGGAATAGCTCTACAGCTGTTTCAATAGATGCTACCAGGTCTGTATTCCAAGTTCGCCGGTGTGGCATTCGGTATAATTTTACAGAACGCTAAAATGGAGGTGGATCCTGAGGACCAGTCGATGACAAGAGTAAAGCCACATATGAGTCTTGCAGTTTAGGCACAATTATGCAGTCATTTAACAGAGAGGGGAACTGTATTTGTGAAAAACGAATAAATGACACTGCATGTAGCCAAAAGCCGGCTGCACGGTACAAGGTAGCATAGACAGGGACAGTGCTAATCTCGACGTCTCGAACTGCCGAATTGTCGCCGATTTTCTGAAAATTCAATACAGTAAGAAAGAAATTAGCGGCAATTTTGGAGATTATTTTGCCAAATATGTTGCATACCTTGACTACACGCCATGCAAACGCTAAGCCAGCTAACAGGCCTACGACTAATAGCGAGCTGGAGAGTGCCACTATGCCTTTTATGCATAGTGCACTCCAGAAAACCGTCCCACGCGTCTTACTCTTGGAACCAAAGCTAGAAAAACGTAGGAGTTGTCTTTTTCAAATAGTATCAACCCGCATCTGTATATATGCGATCGGTTAGCGCCTGACAGAATTTAAATTCTAACCATTTCTAAACACAAAGCCCTACTGCTTAAAATAATGCCAGGTAGAACTATCACTTTCTGAACTGAAAAGACTGATTTTTAACCCAGTTTATTGGTGGAATAATTCTTTTCGCTTTGTATTAAATAAACTTGATAAGCTTGTAGATAATTTGCACTGCGCCCAGGTTGTCCAATTGGTCGGTAATTGCGCTAAGATTGTTTAATAAATTTTTATTGTATATCAATTGCATAGCAACAAAATACCTTGTCATGTTTACTCTTCTTCAGCAAAAGAAGGTACTGAGAGCGGCTCGCCAAAGACCAAATCACCCAAACATATACCCACATGAAATTGCATCTGGAGCTAGTCGAGACTTTGCTGTCATTGGCTCTTAATCGTCATTGCATACCATGTAGCTACCTACATTTTTTTATTTAACCGAGAACACTACAAATCCTATCCTTCTTGATCAGGTTGAGCCTTACGACAGCCACCAAGAATGAAATGTCCAATTTTTCGAGACAGTTCGGCCCTACATCAGAATGCCGCCGTACAGATACAGACAAGGTTTCGAGGCAAGCCACCGAATTCGAAAACATTAAGTTCTAATATGGACCAAATGCAAGCCCTCCTTTATAAAAACAGGAACGCCTGTTGTCTCTACTACTAATATCGAAATCTAACAAAAATTCGGGGTTTACGAATGCCAGTAGTCATGACGCAACATACACGTAGAGAGACAGCCAAGAAACTGGTACTTTACCGAATGTCCTTGGCAAATGCACCAACAACGGTACACCTAAAAACGAACGAATTTTGGCAAATTACACCAAAAGTTGTTGTTGGATAAATATGTTCAGACAAAACCAGACCCTCGAGTACTTTTTCGCGCATTTGTAGATGGCCCGCCCTGGAAGTTACACATTCTTTTTCCCTGAATCGTTTCCAATGGCTGGGAGTGCCCGCTATGGAAATGCCCTACCATTCAACCCCTTGCATTACATCAAGCAATGGCCAGAAACCATTCACAACAGAGCCAGCCGCTGTACGAAGCATATGTCCTCTATTTGAAAAGAAGCGCAAGTGCTTCACATCCCTCGCTATACCGTTAGCCAATTCTGCTATACGAGAGTATAGTGCCTGAAGCAGGGGAGAAACGGAACACTTGAAAAATGGAATGGATACTTTCCTAACATCACAAGAAACGAAATTCTTGGGAAATGGGTACTAACATTAGACGCTAGAAAGCGCGTGTAACGCTACTGTCTCAACCCCGTGGCAAACACCAAAACTGCTACATTACCACTATTCTTAATTTAGATCCAAAATAAAATGAGTGTCTTCAAGTGTCTAGGTTCGCATTCTGCCTTGCATGTGCTTTGCCACCTGTCGGATGCCCGATAGAAGCTGATTCGAAGTTTCTGAGACCTAATTTTACTGCCGTGAGCCAAGCGATTGTGCATTGCCTCCACCAGCGGGCATATGATGCAGGAAAACTCTCAGCCTTCATACAGCAAACGCACGGCTCCTTCCCACCAAAACCGACAGTTCCTGATCACGTGACACAAACGCACTTATCGGGCTCTCTGGTTTCTCGTAAAACAGACCACCGCAGCGGATATATCGATTGACCGCACTCGACAGCCTCAGTCGTTTACCTATATAAAGAGGCAGCTTCCTCGCCACAGTAGCCTCCAAACTTTAAATTGCCATCAGACCATCAAACCAAACTATTTATTCAATTGAAAATGCAAAACTGTGTTCTAATCACAAAGACTGTCGCTGTTTCCTCCCTCGGCCTATATGCTGGTCTCCTCACTGCAGGTACCGTTGTCTCGATGACTACTCCAGTGGAGATCATCAGTCAGCACTTAAGACGTGCTCTGCACAGGGCTGGTATGCTTACCAGCGCCTTAGGCGCTCTGGCCTCTAGTTTGTTTGCTGCAAGCTTCTACTACGCGCCAGAATCCGCCCGCCACCCATACCTGTTGTACGGCGCGCTGGTCGCTCCTGCCACCTCCCTCTACCTATGGGGAATCTCCAGATGCTCGCACAAATGTGCGCTACGCAAGCTTCCACCAGGCCACCCAGTCCCAGGTGAGGAAAATGCAGCCAAGTGCCCCTTCGGTGCAGCAGCAGCCACAGGCCAACCCGCAGCTCTAGACACTCACCGTACAGCCCGTTGTCACACCAAGACTATCTGCAACCTGTCATTGGTCACCCTAGCCACGATAGCCGGCTTTGTCCAGTCTGTTATCGGTATCTACGGCGAGACTCTCTAAATGGCTATGTGTCCAGAACGAGCTAATTGGCGTCCAACTATTGTGATTCCGCTTATTATTTATTGTAGACCAGAAACGGTCTGAAAAGTATTTATTCGGGGGACCGTCCAGCACTGGCGGCGTCTCTACAAACTGCCCAACTACGGCTGGCCTACTATTGTTCCCGGTTGGGGCGTCTCCATGGATCGAAATTCTGGAGATTGCGTTTGGAACATTCCAGGCGCAGCCGTGCAACCTGGCATCTGCTTCCCAAACGGCATAGCAAATTGTCGGCCTGGCCATGGAAACTGTGTAACTTTAATTGTGTAAGCATCTAGAAACCCAAATTCATGCAATATTACTATACTCCGCTGGTTAATCAGCCTTACAAAGCATCGCAAATTCGACGTTTTCGGTAATACTCTCCGAAGTGCAGCGAAGTGGCTTCCGCGCCTACGCACACGGATTCCAGATAAACGCAGTTGTGGAGACTCTTTTACCGCTTGGAGAAGAGTCCATATTCTGGAAACACCGAGTTGCGTCTACACGGAACAACCGGTGTCCTAAGGTTTGCAGTGAGCCTAATTCCGATGCGCTTTTCGGTGTTCAGACGATGCCTCTTGTCCCCGATAGTTCTCGAAGTGCGAGATGCGGAGCTCATCGCATTTGAGCTGTGATCAACACAATAGCTCTGGCCGGGAGGCCGTGGTCTGGACCTATCCCAAGGAGAGATAATCCGCAGGCCGGTCCGTTCGTTCGGCGAAGGTCCCGATGCTCGAACTCTATCACAATGTCACATGTTCTGATTGTCTACCTCGCCGTTAGTGAATTATTGTCCGTCGGAACGGACGGAACAGCCGTAAGAACTCTTGTACGGCTTCCGCGCAACAATCTTGCATCGCAAATTATCGATCTTTATTATTGGGCTTCCTTCTATTTCCGCTTAGAGTAAAAACTTTGTTTTTTTGCAGACAGGTTGTAAGATATTATCAAGCAAAAAGCACTGCAGTTAACACGGAAAAAACAGCTGGCAACCTCCAAAAAGAAAATGACTATAGGAACTCTCTAAAAATCCGAAGCAAGGTTCCAAGGATAGTCCGCGAATTGGTCTTCGCCCACGAGCTGCTCTTAAGGATACCTGGCGACATCATCCATGACATCAAGATGATCCGTATATCGCTTTACTTCAGTGGTTTTTATGCCTGCGACCATTATTCCATTTTGTTCACTGCGTACGCCTTTAGAACGTCCAAAAAGGGTATCGCGAAAGGACAGCATTTGAAGGAGCACCTTAACGAATCACAACGATGCAAAAGTTTCGCGAAACAATACCTTGGCGGAACGCATCGACTGGAAACGACTAGACCAGAGCCCATGCAAATTGTGTGTTATGCCCGAGACAGATAATAGAACTGCAACGTCCTGTACATTGCTGCTGGACGCAGGATTGTGACGGTCGCGCGGCCAGCGCATTGCCATCGCCGCAAGCGGGGGCCAGCCGTTCGTTGCGCTGAGGCGCGATGCCACACCGATTGGGGGGTCCGGCCTTTCCTGCCCAGAGCATCGAAACGGGCGCGGAAGGCTCCCCGAGGACCGGCTTGCTCTTGCCAGGCGCCGTGCCTGTGGCCTGGGCAGCTGGTGGCTCTTCTATAATTATCCCTCGATGCACGGTGGACAACGGGTGAAATTTGCAGGCACGTCCTTCCTCCCAGTCTCACATTCTGCTACGCTGTTATCGTCGCTAGATTGCACACAAGACTAATTCTGTTGTAAAACTCACAGGACACACTATGCAGTCTAGAGTTCCTCGCCCTCTTTCCGTCCCGTGCCTGCGGAACAAGAAACAACAGAGTATGCAAGAATTTTCAAAAAATGTTAAAACGGAAACAGTCCAGCCTTCTTCGCCCATCATGTAAGCCCCGTTTCTTTCGGAACGGGATTGCATACGGGAAGTTGAAAGGGGACATCCACTTGAGATAAAAAAATTAGCACCGATCTGACCTGCTCTACAGGTCGGGACACTTGTAGTGCCCGAGCTGAGGACAACAGCGTACCCGCAGCAAGTTGGCCAGCGATCGGGATGGGACTCGTATGCTGAATAAAATAATCATTGTCCGAAGACTCTGGCCACAGTATGCTCGGGCGCGGAGAAGTGCAGTACGCGGAAAAGTTATTACTGTCCCGTCCGTCGCCCGTCTTTCCCTGTTGAGTCTCTGCCCGAGCGCATCCGTTCTGACAGGAAGTATTATACTTGGGAGGGGCATGCCCAGGGTTCGGGAGGCCAGTCCTAATCAGGAAAAGGTACCAGAATTCTCTTCACTGAAGGCATCGAATGCAGGGGACTCAATTCAAAATTTTATCTGAGCACCTTACCTAACAAGAATTTGAATGTGGTTCTGACAGCGATGCAATACGTCTCTCGAAAGTATAAATATGTAAGGGAAATCCAAGTACCAATGGCCATCAGGGCGCATGTTTCGGTCAGAAGAATTTTTCTCCCCTATCAGCACACCAGCAAGCAACGCACAACGTCGACATTTCACATCGTCATTTAAGGCTTCGTCTTTGAATCTCAGGGAATTCGTCATTACTACTTATATATTCCAAGTCAAGATTTTTAGTCATATCATCAACACCAAACTGCGACAATGTACAAGCTCATAGCGCCTATACAGAGTGGTTCGTTCAGCACCGTCTACAAGGCGTGGAGCGAGAGGGAGCAGGCATACGTTGCCATGAAGATAATACCGAAGTCGAAGTTCTCGAGCTCCGGCATGGCTAATGAGTACGAGACAATGAAGGCTTTGGGTCGTTCCCATCCTAACATCTGTGCCATGCTCGATTTCTACGAGGACGAGCAATACTACGTTCTCGTGCTGGAATTCTGCGAGTGCGGCGATTTGTACGACTTTTTGGAGCTCGCCAAGCGCCAGGGCACCCAGAACGCACCTAGTTTGATCCAGATCGACATCTGGACAGTCATCAAGCAACTTTACAGTGCGTTGAACTACGCACACTCATTGGGAATTGCACATAGGGATATCAAACCGGAGAATATTCTGCTGACCAAGGATGGAGACATCAAGTTGGCTGACTGGGGTCATGCCACAAGACAGAGGGTGTCCATGGACTTCAACATCGGAACTGACATTTACCGTGCACCTGAGACTTTCGGATCTAAGATTTACACCTGCGAGAACGAAGCCGATCTCAGTTACTCCACATTCGAGTCTGACTTCTGGTCTGTCGGGGTATCTCTATTCTATTTGATCTTTGGCGAATCGCCATTCAAGTGTGCGGCTAAGACCAAGGGATCCAAGAAACACTCGTACTACCCAATAGCGTGCAAGAACTACACCGACTTCTGCAAGAACCCACACCAATTCATCGAGGATTACTATCTAATCCCAAGTCTGCTAATGGATGATCCCAAATCATCAGCATACACACACATTCCATTTGGCAAGTGTATCCTGTCACCAAAGAAGGCGACGCGTACAATTTTGTATCAATGGAGGGATTTATTGAAGCCTCAGCGTGTGGTTGATCTCTGCATGGCTATTGTGGACACCTTATTGCCTCTAGCACCAGAGAAGAGATCAATTGAAAACTTCATCAGGGTATTTGATGGCATTTGGAATGATGTTCGCGTTGACTCAGACACTGACTCAGAAACAGTGTGCGACTTCTCAATGGGCACTCCACCAACTGTTCCAGAATGCTTCAAAATGGAAAATAACCACGGCTTGGTTAAGGAACTAATATTGTGAAAAACACAACTTAATATACATGTTTTGATTTTTATGGATTAAGGGTATTAATTTATATGTTGCTGCTGAGCGGCATGGATTTCAAACCGGGACATTCATCATTGCTGTGGATCAGCATCTATATGAGAAGGAGGGAAATTGTTAATTGTTTAATATTTATTTCAGAGAATTAACATTTTTCTAATCATATATTGTCAAGTCCTTGCGATAGTGATTGCAGGAATCTTATTGAGCTCTACCCCATACTCTCGTCGGCTCTTTAGACTACCCTAATGCTCGCCTTGGAGTAATCTTAACTCTTATCTGATTACTTATCAACAACACGGTGTGCAGTTCTTTTCAAAAAGGAATTCTACTGTGCTCTATGGTACTTGAGGTGAGCCAAGTTTTAATATTCGCGATCTTGATGTTACTAATAGCTTTCAAAAGCTAATGGAGGTAAAACTTCTGGTAAGTTAACCTCAACAGACTCTTTTTAATGTTCAACGGGATCTGGCAGTTTGCTGGACCTTTAGAGTTTATATTTTTGTGAAACTATATCTAATAAATATATATTTTGTTTTATTTGAAACACAGCGGTCTTAAGCTCAAATGATTATTTACGTGGTAATTGTTTAAATATTAATAGTTACGACGAGTTATCAACTACTGTGCTAGATACCATACCCGGAGAGCTGCTTGGGTTTATAATGAAAACAAAACAACTCAGTCACGTCGTGAAATGTACCCATACTCTGCCCAAGAAGCGTTAGTTATGAGACCTATCATTCTATATTTACTCGCAATTATCAAAGCATAATAAACTGATCCCATTTCAACTTTCCCAATCACGCTTCCTTTACAGTGGTGCTTGCTAACTTAATAAATTATTGACCTTGAACTAACTCTTTGAGCAGGCACTCTCTCCTCTCGTTTATGTGGCACCTGCAAAGGCCCTTCCTGTGTCCACCTTCTTCTCAAAATCTATCATCTCAACACTCTCAATGGTATGTACAAGTATTTTAGTGTTGTCCTCGTTAAATTCAAAAATAAAGACACCTTTGACTACACGGGATAATGAGCTCGAGGTCGTAGTTCCGAAGCCTGCAGAATTCAGACCTATGAACCTGTTAACTGCCTTTTTGTCCAGTTTTGACGATTCTGGATGAAGGATATACTCCATGATCGGAGAATTTTCGTCCTTCGACAGAGTGGTTATCTTGCCTCTGCCCTCAAACCCTTTATCATGACATGGATCGTTAGGATAACAGCTCTGCCACTTCACGATCAGCTTGTCGTTCTTGGTGCAGCAGTTGTATTTTTTGGCCATTGTGTCAGTCTCTTCTTCCTCCTGCATCAGCGGAGTAGCTGAACGAATATGAATGTTACAACTTTCCTTCAGTATGATCTTATCCACGATGTATCGAATAGCATTCAAAGACGTCTTATATTTTGTTCTACCGCGCAGAACAGGGATGTAAGGATGCGTTGTCGGTAACAATCGCAGGGCTATGTCCTTATCTAACCATATGTCTGATAGCGGTACCCTGAGCATGTTTGGGATACCATTGTTGATCAGATACTCGCAAATATCACCAAAGTTCGCCCTCCTTTCTGCGCTATCGACACCGCCGCTGTAAAACCTCACAGCTCTTCCTACCCTGATCGGCTTTACTCCCAAGTTGTGTAGAGTGCATAATACAGATTGTGGGAGTCCTCTAACCATTTTAGCTGGACGCGCTATAAAACCTGCAAAGATCACAACGATGAGCTCCGGTTCTACCTTGTACTATTTATGGAAGAATTCCGGAGTACTGTACTAACTCAGAGATAGTAGATCACCCTTTTTGCTCTTTAATGCCTTTTCAATCTCAAATGACACACTTGGCGAGATACATCCAACCCGATCTTTGTAATTTTGGCACTGTTTAGGTTACTGCGATGGAACCTGCTCATTCGGGCCGGCAGCAGAACTACATGTATACAGAAGGCGTTTGATGGATATCCTTAAGGTACCATGTGAATGTCACGTCCATGCAGACTTCGGGTGGTCATGTGCCCTACGTGTAATCACACCCGTACAACACGATTACACTTTAAGTTTCCTTTTCGTTACCCGACTATAACGCCAAGCTGCGAGAGATTCGCAAATTACTGGGTCACGATACAGTCTGAATAAATTTTTGCCGAAAGGCCCTGTGGAGGGCTGAAGCTAGAAGAAGTTCTGGTTTCTTCAGGTTGCCTTTTGAAATCTCAAGACAAAATCACACCTCTTCTCAGCAAGGTGATTCAATTGGGTACCATCTGTTGCATTTGCATCGATACTGCTTTATCAAAATCATTTTATCTATCGAACGAAACAAGCCACTGGCCATAGCTCGCTCGGTCCAAGATATTCGCTATCACCCAGGTCCTACACCATCCACAGCCACTATATCACTCAAACAGAGGTCAATCTTTTGATATTTATTGCATATTTTGAATATTCGACATTATTCATACCTACTAGACATTCTAAAACTAGTTATTGTTGTATTCCTTCCGAAATTGCTCATACCCGTTCCATCCAAACTCTTTTTACTGCCATCAGCAATATAAGAAAGCGAGCACATACCCTAGCACACAAATACTGTTTTTTGGCTGTTTTAATTTGATAGAGACATCAATTCACCAAGAAATAACAAAAAATGGCGTCTCAATTTTTCCTCAAGACGTCCCAGGACATAGAGCTGTTCGAAGGCTACCCAGGGTTTTCGCAGCTTGCGGCAGACTCCGATGGCAGCAACATCATATCGTCTGTTTTGTCACCATGCGGCAGATTTTTAGCATTTTCCACCAAGCAGAGTATTAAGGTCTTCACAGGGGAGAAACTCGAAACCCTCCTTCTGAGCGTGAACGTCCCAAACGTCTTCAATCTACACTTTTCCCCCGCAGGCAACTATTTGAGCACCTGGGAGAGACCGAGCGCACAAGAGGAGAACCATAAGAACGTAAAAATATGGTATTTGAACAAAAATTTTGCATCGGTGGAGGGACAAGAGGAGTCTGACGAAAAGCCAGTATATGAGTACCAGGCCAAAACACAAAACAGCTGGTCGCTGCAGTTCTCGAAGCTGGATAACTACGCGCTGAAGCAATTTGGCAAAGAGATCAGGATCATCAAGCTAGACCAGACACTCGACACGCCAAAGGTCTTTTCCTTTGACCAGCCATTTGCAACCCTATCATGCTTGCAAGAGTCAGACACGCAGACCTTCGCAACCTACCTAATTTCGCCAGCCGAACACCCAACTCTATGTACGTTCACGCCCGAAAAAGCCGGGAAGCCTGCCCACTTGACCATCTGGCCTATTTTGGAGGGCAAGATTACCAAAAAGATCGTCACCAAGACCTTCTTCAAAGCCGATTCGTGCACTCTATTGTGGAACCCTGTAGGAAACGCCGTTCTGTGCATGGGTGTCACGGACTTCGACTCGTCGAACCAGTCGTACTACGGTGAGAACACACTATACCTACTGTCCTTCCAGGGTGTGAACGGCTCGCTCGGCGGGAACTCCGTCCGCGTGCCACTATCCAAAGAGGGCCCAATCCACGACTTCACATGGTCGCCAACCTCGAGACAGTTTGGTGTCATCCACGGCTTCATGCCGGCCAACGTCACCTTCTTCGATCTGAGAGGCAATATCGTGCATTCGCTGCCACAGCAGCCCAAAAACACCATGCTCTTTTCGCCAACCGGAAGATATATCCTGATCGGCGGTTTCGGCAACTTGCAGGGCGCAGTCGAGATTCTGGACCGCCACGACAAGTTCAAGTGCGTTGCTAAGTTCGATGCGGCAAACACGTCTGTCTGCAAATGGTCGCCTGGCGGCGAGTTCATCATGACGGCCACCACCTCCCCCAGACTGCGGGTGGACAACGGCGTGAAGATCTGGCACGTCACGGGCAACCTGGTGTTTGTGAAGGAGTTCAAGGAGCTGCTCAAGGTCGACTGGCGGTCGCGGTGCGGCTTCAAGACGCTCGGCCAGAGCCACATCGTCCGCAACTGGGACAAGCCAGTCGACGGCGCAGACAACGCGTCGCTCGACCCCAAGCTCTCCAACAAGGGCCAGCTCGAGATCCACGCCAGTGTCGCCGAGTTCGAGACGTCCCATCCAAAGCGCGCGGCAACCAGCAACGGCACCAAGGCCAAGGGTGCATACAGGCCTCCTCACGCCAGAAAAGCCGAGGCGAGCGGCGTTGCACGGACCGTTCCGGGTCTTGTGAGCACCAAGCCTGCGCCCAAGCCCGTGCCTGGCGCGGTCCCCGGCTACGTGCCAGGCGTCGCTCCACCACAGCTGTCCAAGACCGCTCTGAAGAACAAGCGGAAACACGCCAAGAAGGCCGAGGAGGGCGGCGACGCGAACCCCACGTCCAAACAGGGTACCCCGGGCCCCGCCGCCGAGCCGGCCGCCAACTTCATAGGCAAGGAGACGGCGTCGCCCGAGGAGAAGAAGATGCGCTCGCTGCTCAAGAAGCTGCGCGCCATCGAGACGCTGAAGCAGAGACAGGCGAACGGCGACAAGCTCGAAGACACCCAGGTTCTCAAGATCCAGACGGAGCCTAAGGTTCTCGAGGAGCTCAAGTTCATGGGCTGGTCCGAGTAGTCGTATTTAGTGTGTATATAGGTCGACGTACGATAGAAAGAGACGATGGGCGCCAAACGCCGATAACAGCTGCGGAGCCAGGATGGCTCGAGTTCCGATTGTTGCGCCCGCAGCCACCGCTACCGCAGCAGCAGCAACAACAACAACAGCAGCAGCAGCAGCAGCAGCAGCAGCAGCAGCAGTTACCACAGTTCCCAACGACCGCCCGCCCTGCAGCCCAGCCACTGCACCTACTGCTGCTCGCCTACATAATATCACGTGACAACAACACAGACCTGACTCTGCATCTGGGGCAGAGTCAGCACGGCCCTGTACCAGCCTGCTCACATATCAGCCTATATAAAGAGCCTGAAAGCCTAATATAATATCCTCAATCCTCGAGCGTTAGCAGCTGTGCTGCAACAGCGGGAGAACCGCCGGTCCAGAACCACCGACTCCCAGATGACTTCCCACATATTGCGCGTCTCTACAATGCACTAATCACGCTACACGCGCCTTCGAGCCCGGAACGATCGCGTAGCGATGGCGACACCGACGCCCTGTCCCTGGCACCCGGCGACTGTCCGACCTGTAGTATGGGACTGTCCTACCAATAGTGCACCCTTGTCCGGCGGCACGGGACTGAGAAGACCCTCTACGGCACTCTGCGTTTTTGCCCCGAGTTCGCGCCGTGCGTAAAAGAAACGGCCAGGGCACTAACAGAATGGAGCTCTGCGGCCACACCGTGCAAGAAGAAAAACATGTGTCAAAACAAAAGAAATTCACCGTGCGTTCCAGGATTTGCCGCGTGGAACGCCGACCTTCAGGCTGACAGAAACATAAGCGAAAGCCACCACAGTTTTCCTGGGGGGTCCCGCCCGCGGCTGGAACTCCAAGCGTTCCATGAAAATTTTATGAGCACTGTGCGATGAGACGCCACAGTTCCGTACGCAAGCTGGAGTCCTATACAGGCCATTACCGTCGGTTCAAGACCTGTAGACTGCCGACAACAGCAGGAAGTATATAACCACTCCCTGGGCGCCGCAACTGGGGCTGTGAGTCTTGGCATGGGAGGCGTAGTGGAGTAAAGAGCCATTGCTACTTTGCTGTGGTTGTCGTAAGCGAGCTAAAGCAACAACAACTGTGGGAATAAACGTGGGAATACCGTCCAGGGATAGGCACAACCGACTTCCAAGAATCATATATATACAGACTGCAGAAACAATCGTCTCCAGCAGATCGTAGTGCAGAAGATCCAGAACAGCAGTCCCAGATCGAACAGTCTACACCACCACCACACACAATGAGCGACAAACGCGGATTCATGTCGCAACTGAACGTGTTCAACAAGGAGAACTACAAGCTCGACTGGGCGCAGCGCAGCGCCGGCGCGCAGCAGGACGACGACGACGCCTCCGACATCGAGGGCCAGCAGTTCGTCACCGAGCTCGACCAGGGTGAGAAGCAGCTCGGCACGCTCTCGTGCATCGGGCTCATCTGCAACCGGATGCTCGGTACCGGTATCTTTGCGGTCTCCTCGACCATCTACACGCTGTCCGGCTCCGTCGGCCTGGCGCTGATTATGTGGGCAATCGGTGGCATTATCGCCATCGCGGGCCTGTACGTGTACATGGAGTTCGGAACCGCCATACCGAGGAACGGTGGCGAGAAAAACTACCTGGAGTTCATCTTCAAGAGACCCAAGTTCTTCGTGACGTCGATGTACGCGTCGTACGTCTTCTTCCTCGGGTGGGCCGCCGGTAACTCGGTGAACACCGCGGTGATGTTCCTGACGGCGGCCGAAACTGAGGTCACCAAGTGGAACCAGCGCGGAATCGCCGTCGCCGTCATCGGCTTCTCCTTCCTCGTCAACTCCGTCAACGTCAAGCTCGGCCTGTACATCCAGAACCTGCTGGGCATCTTCAAGGTGGGCATCGTCCTGTTCATCGCAGTGACCGGATGGGTCGCCCTGGGGGGTGGCCTGAGGGGCGGCTACCAGACCCACAACTTCCACAACGCCTTCGAGGGAACGAACACCGCCACGGCATACGGCGTGGTCAACGCGCTCTACAACGTTATCTGGTCGTTTGTTGGCTATTCCAACGTCAACTACGCCCTAGGCGAGGTGAAAAATCCTGTCAAAACGCTGAAAATCGCCGGGCCAACATCGCTGGTTTTCCTCACGATCGTCTACATTTTCGTCAATATCGCGTACTTTGCCGTGGTCCCCAAGGACAAGCTGATTTCATCGAAGCTGATCCTTGCAGCTGACTTCTTTGACATTGCGTTCGGCAAGAGAGCCAAGAGAGTCGCATCTGCTTTAGTCGGCATGAGTGCACTCGGTAACGTCCTGTCAGTCATCTTCTCGCAGGGTAGAATCATCCAACAGTTGGGCCGTGAAGGTGTTTTGCCATTTTCGGACTTTTTTGCGTCCTCCAAGCCATTCAACTCTCCAATGGTCGGGCTTTTCCAACATTTCGTCATCTGTGTCATCACTATTCTGGCTCCACCACCAGGCGATGCCTATAACTTTATTCTAAACTTGATCTCGTACCCAATGAACATCATCAACTTTGCCATCAGCGCAGGTCTGCTATGGATGTACTGGCAGAAGAGACAAGGCAAGTTGGTTTGGAACCCTCCAATCAGAGCTGGTGTCACGGTGACGTCCTTCTTTGCTCTAACCAACCTCTACTTGATTGTGGCTCCATACATCCCTCCAAGCGAGGGACAGTCTGTCTACAAAAGCATGCCATACTGGATCCACTGTGTGGTTGCTTGGGGTGTCTTTGGCATTGGCGGGGTGTACTACCTATTCTGGGCCCACCTGTTACCAAGATGGGGCAAATACAAGTTGGAAACGAAGGATATTTTGGGCGAGGATGGCTTCTGGAGAGTCCAAATCATCAAGGTTCCAAGGGACCAAGTCGAAGACGACGAGGTCATTTCGGAACTACAGGATTCGACAGAAAATTCTCAAGTGAGGGTCACCACTTCCGAAGAAGATTACCCCAAGAAGAAGTCGAGTAATAATACGAGGGTTCTCAGTGTAGAATCGTCCATATGAAGATCTGCTCTTCCGTTACTCATATTCTTGCATTCTAATTCTGCCGATACTTCGGCTTCTTTGATCTTCCATGCTGTAAAAAGCTTTTGTACATTATACGTCATACATATATAATATATACTTACAGTCTTTTTACTCAAAAACAATGCAGTATCAGCAAGCTCCAATGAAACCCCTCTTCCTCATTTTCGCCGGCGCTTCGTTGCCTTGAAACCCGTTCCAATAATGGGAGCTAATGCCTTCGGGAGCCAGTAATCGGCATCCCCTTGAAACCCCCATACCTGTCTATCATTTTCCAAAAGATCCATATCTTCGATGCTCGTATTGAATATAGCTATTTTACCGCCGTTTTTCCGACAGCGCTCAACGTACCCCATTGCTGGCCAAACCTTTCCACTGGTACCTATAACAAGGACAAGATCAACTTTGGACTTGCCCGATCCGCTGCTCAGATATCTATCCACCTGGTCCATCTTCATCAGTGGCAAGGGTTCGCCAAACCAGACTACGTCAGGTCGCAGCAAACCTGTTTTGCAACGCGGACAAAGCGGGAGATCCTCGGTCTCAATTTGCGTCAATGGCTCAACATCCGATGAAAAGTTGTCTTCTTCATCAGTCTCGTCTGTCTGGTTTTCTGTGCATAGCACTTTTTCCTTCTCAGTACGTCTCTTCTTTTTCAATGGAGGCAGTTCTTTTCTGAATTTGCGCTTTACACCAACTCCCCTTGGCGTTACTTCTCTTAACTTCTGGGTGAGGAACAGATCCTTCGTATTCTTTCCTTTATAGGTGCAAAAGAATGTCGTGCATTTAAATTCAAAAAGATTTCCGTGTAACTCACACAGCGATTCCTCAGGATGGTCTGCTCTTTGGTGCAACCCGTCTAAATTCTGCGTCACGACTAGTATATCTCGTTGTCTATCTTTCATCCGTCGGCTGAACTCGGCCAACGCATAATGTCCCTTATTGGGCCGCGCTTTCAATGCGATATACCTTCTGTTGGAGTAGAATTGCCAAACTAAGCTGGGGTTGCTACGAAATGCTTCCGGAGTAGCCAGATCAATTGAAGTGTAGCCTTTCCAAGTGCCTCGCTGTAATTGAAAACTCGGTATTCCAGAACTTTGGGAAAGCCCGGCACCTACTATGCATAAAATTTTTCGGCATTGCTTCAAGTACCTGTGGAAAGACTTTAGTTGGGAAGATGACTCTTCTTGTTCCGTTGATACTTGGTCTCCATCTGGGCTGTTGTCTTCTTCATCAGGCATGGTTTTTCATTAAAGAACGCCCAAATACAAACACATGTATATAAAATACCAGAAATCAAATAAATAACTATGATAGGTTGCTCTTTATGGGCTCCTAGAGATCTCTATTTCTGATGTAAACTAACCAGGCATTCTCAATCATATTGCATTGTTACATCTTTCGGAGCATATTTTTACCCGGCTTTAATGTTCAAAAAAAATGATTTCATGAACTTCAAATGTTGACAAGCGAGATATGTCCACCTGTTAGGCGTTTAATATTTGAAAAACTCTATCGAAACGCGGCTACTTTAAAAGAAAACGAAGCTTTCCAAGTAATATATTCGATTGCTCTTCAATTTTTAGTTATTTGCCCTGTGAAAACAAGCTATTGGACTTTTAGCCATTAACTCACTAATCAATATGGCTGACGATGAAACCAAGCTACTGAATAAAAATCTAAGGGCCGAATACGAGGCGCTTTTCAGACTAAAGGATGACAAAGGCCTGGAAATATACCCAATTTTCAATGTATTACCAATCAAAAAAGAATATCCAGATTACTATGCTCTCATTAAGAATCCGGTGTCTTTCAACACATTGAAAAAGCGTGTACCACATTACTCAGATCCTCAAAGTTTTGTCAACGATGTGGTACAGATACCTTGGAATGCCAAAACGTACAATACAAAGGGATCTGTTATTTACAAATACGCGGGAGTTTTGGAAAAATATCTGAAAGAAACGTTAGTACCAAATGTGCAAAAGAACTATCCTGAAGTAAAGTATCCATATTTGGGTCCTTTACCAGATGAGACAGAACTGACAGAAGAACAAGTCAACGAGCAAGGACTCGTGAGAGTTTATAATGTTGGGCCAACCATCATTCCCAGGAGCAGGAATAACCGCTCCGTTAGTCTCTTAAACAAAGACTACGAAGATGACGCTGAACCTGAAGATGAGCCTGAAGAAGATGATGACGACGAAGAATACACAGACAACAAGAGAAGAGCTACCCAGATAAAACATTCACTACACAGAACCTTTCAAACAGCGAACACACCATCAAGGCAAACTTCACAGTCTGGAACGCCTAAACCATCATATGGAAGACATCAACAACAAAGAACTCATATGAGACGTGGTAGACCTCCAGTCATTGATCTACCGTACGTCCAGAGGATTAAAAATGTCTTGAAAATGTTAAAGAAAGAGGTGGACGAAGAAAATGAGCCAATCACAACATTGTTTGAAAAGCTTCCTGATGAAATGAGGGAATCTAAATACTATACCGTTATTTCTAATCCAATCGCTCTCGAAGAGATCAGAAAGAAAGTAAAAACTCGTAGATACAAGGACTTTCAAGCATTTGAAAATGATTTCAACTTAATGTTGGCAAATTTCAAATTGTACCATCGTAATGATTCGCAGTATTTGAATCTTGCTTCCACATTAGAGAGCAAATTTAACGTTTTTTCTCGTCATGAATTGTCCAAGCCAGATAGAGATTACATGCCTGAAGGTGAATTGAGGTATCCAATGGACGATGTTGTTGTTAATGGGATAGATTATAAGGTAGGAGACTGGATACTTATTGCAAACCCCAATGATTCAACAAAGCCTACGGTGGCCCAAATTTTCAGATTATGGAGTACATCGGATGGTAAGAAATGGTTGAATGCCTGTTGGTATCTGAGACCAGAACAGACGGTACATCGCGCTGATAGGCTATTTTACAAAAATGAGGTCGTTAAGTCGGGGCAATATAGAGATCATCTTGTGGAAGAAATAGTTGGGAAATGCTATGTTGTCCACTTTACTAGATTTCAACGCGGTGATCCAGATGTCAAAGTGAATGGCCCTCTTTTTGTTTGCGAGTTTCGGTATAATGAGACTGACAAAATTTTCAACAAGATTAGAACTTGGAAGGCTTGTCTTCCAGAGGAGATTCGTGACCAAGAGGAGGTTACTATCCCGATTAATGGAAGAAAGTTTTTTAAGTATCCTTCGCCAATAAAGCATCTATTACCTCCTAACGCTGCATTCGATGATCCTTTGCCACAGCCTACTGAAGGTGCAGTAAATGCACCACCATTAGTTGGTGGTGTCTATTTGAGACCCAAATTAGCAAGGGATGATCTTGGAGAATATGCAACCTCCGACGATTGCCCAAGATATATTATAAGACCTGGAGACCCAACTGAAGATGGTAAAATTGACTTTGAAAATGGTACTGTTGTGACAAACACAATGACCACAACTGCATTACCCAAGTCAGGATATTCTTCTGCTCGATTGACTTCTCTAAAGAATAGCAGGTCGTCAGTAAGTTTGAACAGCAGCAAGGGATTCGAAACACCTACACTTCCTGGAAATTTACCCAGTGGGTTGGTGCTACCTTCGGGTCAAGGTGGTTTAACCCCCAATCCTACTCTGCCTGGCCAGATGTCAGTACACAGCATGAAACAACATCAACTCAGGCAGCAGCAACTGCATCAGCAAAACCAACATAAAAGGTCTGCAACTTCTGGTTACCAATCTACAGCTACGATAAACAACATGGTGGGACAAGCTACCAAGGCAAACTTAGGCAACGTTGCGGTAGACACCCCAGGCGCCTATGTGCTACCTATTTCGATCACTAAAAATGTTGAATCTTTGCAGAGAGCCGATTACGGGAGCCAGATTAGAAGATTGGGTAAAGACCACGTACCTAGGAAGAGAAGAAACAAGGGTGAGATTATATGGTTCAGGGGTCCTAGTGTTGCTGTTGAAGAAAGATTTTTGAACCTCGGCGATGAAAATGTCGAGCTACCGCTCAACAGATGGTTTGCAAAGAACAAAAAACACAGACCAGAATTTGAAGAGATAGAAGAGCCTCTAGATATGATGCAAGCCTCTGAAGAGAAACCACAGAGATGCATAAATGATCCTGAAAACGAATCCAAAGCATTACCTGGCTCTTTCCCTCAGGGTCTCCGTCCTTCCGCTAGCTACATGGCTTTTAAGCTTAAATCACGTGATTAAAATTAGAGACTTCTAGACAGAGTCAGTGTTTTGGATTTCCGTGAATTATTATAATTTAAATGGGATGTTTGCGGGTTGAAGAGATATCACACGATGTGGGTATATAAATAAGTGTGTACATGTACTTGACTTGCTTAGAGACTCCGAGATATCAATTGTACTATTATTGAATTATTTTTATTCACCTGGAGACTATTGCAAATATAGATTCCACATTTCTTTAAGGAACTACAAAGGGTTAGCTAATAATATAACGATGTCAAGTAACGATAAGTATAGCACTCCATTGTCCTCCCGGTATGCCTCCGAGGAGATGTCCAACATCTTCTCGTTGCGGAATAGATTTTCTACTTGGAGAAAGTTATGGATGAACCTTGCCATTGCCGAGCAAGAGCTAGGGTTGGATGTCATTACTGATGACGCCATTGAACAGATGAAGGAGCATCTCACTATCACTGACGAGGAAATTAAAAAGGCTAGTGAGCAAGAGGCAATTGTGAGACATGATGTCATGGCACATGTTCACACATTCGGCGAAACCTGTCCTGCTGCCGCAGGCATCATCCACTTAGGAGCTACCTCGTGTTTCGTCACAGACAATGCCGATTTAATATTTTTAAGAGATGCCTACGATCTTTTGATCCCCAAGCTGGTCAATGTTATTGACAGGTTGGCAAAATTTGCCATGGAATACAAGGATCTTCCGGTTTTGGGTTGGACTCATTTTCAGCCTGCTCAATTGACCACACTTGGGAAGAGATGTACCCTTTGGATTCAAGAGCTGTTATGGGATCTCAGAAATTTTGTGAGAGCAAGAAACGACATTGGATTGCGTGGTGTAAAAGGTACCACAGGCACGCAGGCCTCGTTTTTGGCTCTTTTCCATGGAAACCATGAAAAAGTGGAGGATTTAGATAAGAGGGTCACCGAGCTTCTAGGATTCGACATCGTTTATCCAGTGACAGGTCAAACGTATTCCAGAAAGATCGACATAGATGTTTTAGCACCTCTTGCATCTTTTGCTGCTACTGCACACAAGATGGCCACTGATATCAGATTGTTGGCCAATTTGAAAGAGATGGAAGAGCCATTTGAGAAGTCACAAATTGGATCTTCAGCAATGGCATACAAGAGAAACCCTATGCGTTGTGAACGTGTCTGTTCCTTGGCTAGACATCTAGGTTCTCTATTCAGCGATGCTGTTCAAACAGCTTCCGTGCAATGGTTTGAAAGAACTCTAGACGATTCTGCAATTAGGAGAATTTCCTTACCTGGTGGATTTTTGACGGCCGATATATTGTTGAGCACCTTATTGAATATCGCTTCCGGTTTGGTTGTCTATCCAAAAGTTATTGAAAGAAGAATCAAGGCGGAGCTGCCATTCATGGCAACTGAAAACATCATCATGGCCATGGTTGAGAAAGGTGCATCAAGACAGGATGTTCACGAAAATATCAGAGTTCTATCCCATCAAGCCGCTGCAGTCGTCAAAGAGGAAGGTGGAGATAACGATCTGATCCAAAGAATTCAAAAAGATGAGTTCTTTAAGCCAATTCACGGAGACCTAGATTCATTGCTAGATCCATCAACTTTTGTAGGAAGAGCTCCCCAACAGGTTGAAAAGTTTGTTAATAACGACGTCAAGAAGGCCCTGGAACCATTCAAACAACATATCAACAATGCCGAGGTCAAATTGAGCGTCTAGATACGCTTTATAAGATTAAACATATTTAATAATAGTTCTTTAAATGCTAGCAAAAGGTTACGGCGGTTGAGACACCGTATAACGGAGTGTTCTTGGATATCATGCATTTTCATCTGTACAGAGCTTGATGGTGTTTAAAATATATGCGTTCCACTTATGCAAGCGGACAAATAAAAGCTGGTCATTGACGATATTTGTCAGATTCCGTGGTGATTTCATCTTATTTGCCCGCAAATAAGGGCCTGCCAAGGGTGTCGCAATGTTTTTTTCCTGTCGTATCAGCTCAATGCGGTCAATTTCCTTACGATGATTTGATCGTATGTATTCAATCATTTTACCAAACCCTTCCAGGAGAAAGTGCCAGTTTGTGGAAAGTATTTCCATGGACTGCTGGTGATCTTTAGAGTCGACTGTGAAGATCATGCAGTATCGCCTTTCATTGCCCCTAGCAGTTTCATCGTAAAGCTTAAATCCAACCACCAAGTTCAGACCTCGAACATCGTCAAAAAACACAATGGGCCGATTATCATACACCATGGTCTCCTCAGAAAATGATCGTCTTATGATGGACGTGAGCAATTGGAACCGTACAGAAGAGTATTGCGTCGAAACAAAGCAATTATTACCTAGGTTGCTTCTCATGGATCGCAACTCGGAATTCAAATTCTCAGGAAAATGCAAAAGACATGATTCACAATATGAATCCGTGGGATATGTTGGGAGCAGAAGCTCATCGCCTATGAAACCTGGACTGCTCACTTGAGTCACCATAACCACCCTGGGACCATGTATATCGCAGAAATGCGCCAGTGTTATTAAAAGCGACATGTTCACATGTAAACTAAACAGTTCTTTGCATGCACCTC
Organism: Hagleromyces aurorensis; assembly: GCA_030705145.1. NCBI lineage: Eukaryota > Fungi > Ascomycota > Saccharomycetes > Saccharomycetales > Saccharomycetaceae > Hagleromyces > Hagleromyces aurorensis. The sequence goes on along the minus strand of JANIWU010000030.1, from coordinate 89,567 downwards.
AGCTATCTGGAGATGCGAACACACCGAGCAATTGATTATCTGCTGTTGTCTTGAACGCTTGTCTTTTTTCATCTAGTAATATAATCAATCTAACGTTATATATACAATATAAGCGATATAGGCGAATAAGAAAACAGTTGTCTGTTGAACCTTGACACAAGACTCAATACAAATAATCGATCTCTAAACCAACTGATGGCTATATGACGGTATATTTACTGAGACGGCGGTTCAGACATGTCCGGGCCATATCCATTCACAACCTAACCACCGATAGCATACCAGCCAAGTACAATCTGAAGATATCTGACTATCAACACTTGGTAGCTTTCATTGTAATCGAGAACACGAAGCATGAACTAATGTACATCAGTGAGATACAAACAGGCACACTTTTCAAATTGCAGTTCAATGAACTGCCAATTGCTAAAACTCCAGCAACCGTTTTCAACCTAAAAGTTGTGGTCCAGGTAGAGGAAAACAGCGAACTCAACAACGATAACTCTCATGAAGAGCTTTGGTACACTCTACAGGAATACAGAATAGATCTAAATCGATTGGTACACATCCATTCCAATGACATTATCTGGAGCTTGAATATGCCGGTTTTTGAAATAAGTGATGGATTCTATACCCTGAGCACAGCAGCATTGGAAAGGTCGATATTTTCGAGCTCTTCCGATGCGATTCAAAAGCCAACACAAGCGCAGCTGAATAAACCCACGAGGAAGTCATTTGATTTCAGCTCGTTACTGAGATTGAATAAAATTCAGGAGTATATAACGCAAATTCGGAGAGAAATTGACACTGTATCGGAAAAAATGCAGAAGTTGCTACTGAACCGTCATGCACACAGTGACTGGGAATTGAAATATTTGTTTGAAAATATTGAGCGGCTGAAAAGGAGAAAAGAAGGCAAGTCTGAGTTACGCAGGCGCTTGCAGAATGAGACAGAGGCACTTGACGAGCATAAGAAGCTGAAAAACTCGGAGTCAGGCTTGGATATTCGAAATAATGACGACTATGGCAACATGTATTCCCACTTGATGCGTACAAGAGATGAACTAGAGCGGTTAAGGTCTAAAAGAATACAGCAACTCATCGATGTGTTTCGAATAACATCTCTGCTAGATTCAGATGTCGGATTTTTGGAGTATAAAGAAAACGGAGACAGAGGTCTAAGCCTTTATAACAAAATGAAAATCAATTTATTAGATGTAGAGAATCTTATTGATAGATCCAAAAGTATAGAGGAAACGAAACTAAAATTAAATTGTCATATCGGTTATTACATCCTCTTTCTTGACATAATTGCAAAAATAATTAACGAACTTCCTCTTTCACATCGGCTATGCTACTGTGGCAGTACAAGCCTCGTTGATGGAAAGTTTCCCCTATATCATGGTGTCAATAAAGCAAACAAAAGCGAGGATAACTTCAAAATGGGAATAAGCCTTCTCAATAAAGATATTTTACAAATCAATCAGTACATGGAACACCATCGTGAATCATTTTCTGATAGTCAAAAGTGATATCTGGCGTACTATACAGTCTTTTCCATGTGTATATATCTTTTTTGTCAAAATCAAGTTCATAAGTCCTAATGCGACGTTCTGTACCACCGTATCCCGCATAAGCACCTTCACCACCGCTTCCACCGTAACAGAGCCAGATATCGCTGTTGGTTGAATCATCTAGTAGGCAATAGTCGTTGCAATGATCATGACCACAGCTAACAACCTGTACATTCAATTCATCCAAAGTATTCAATCCTTTGGAGTTGTATTTTGGAGCTGTTATACCCTCCTTAAATGTGCCAATCTTGACATTATCCTTAGACGTTTTTACCGATTCAAAGTTCGTATATTCTGGAAGTGGGATGTGAAAAAACGCCATTGACAGTTTGGGATTCACTCCAGTAATACCAAGCTCGTTATCTTCCTGTGAAGTTGCCAAGCCATAGAGTTTTCGGATGTATTTCCATTGCGAGTTCTTTATCCAGTCGTACCCAGGATACAACTTACCAGTACGTGAGTACTTATGAGAATCCAAAAAATACAGAAGTCCCACATCTTCAATATTCACTATGTAATTTCCAACACCAAAAGACGTGCCTGGGTCATTTTTAGGGCCAATCTTAAACAGCGAATATGGCAACTTAGCTGCTAATTCTGAGAGTTCAAGACGAGTCATACTGCCTTCATCATCGTGGTTTCCCCAAACCATTGCCCATGGAATCTGTCTCTCGATAACTGGATTCAGAGCTTTGAGCAATGCACTTGCAGAATCCTGTTTTGCCCTGTCGCCCATGACCTGATCCCCGGTAAAAACAACCAAATCCGGTCTTTCAATGTCGAGAACTGTTTTGATAAAATTAATGCTATCGACATCTCCCTGGCAAACATCTCGTTCTGGGAAAGTATCAATACATTTCCCCGGACCTACACCAAAGTGTAAATCAGCCAGTTGAACGATCTTAAATTTACCGTTGGCGTTGGGGCTTAGTTGTATATCGCTTTCTGTGGGATCAAGACCCACACTGGGTAATGAAGTATATCCATAACTTATGTAGGCATCATCATTTAGGTCAGACCACGGAGTTGTCTTGATTAGCTTTCTCTGCGGTCTGGGATCCTCGCAATCCAAACCAAATAGCACATCAACTTCAGTTATTACTGGCAGTTTATCATTCAAGTCGTCAAAACTCGAAAACATCACAATATAATTTTGAAATTTTGCAAGGTTCTTCTCCTTGGATATAGACAGATCTAGTGCCATTATGGCGTTGAATATTCGATACTTTTCTTTCTGCTGTTGGCTGGCTGTTTCGAGCCTGTGTAAGCTGACGGTATCATAAAAGAGGTGTTTTGAGACATGAAACAAATTAAAGGCACTAACTGGTTCGATATTCTTCTCAACAATAGTCCTCTTGGACCATCCAACTTTGTCTGGAAACATTTGCAATTCAGTTCGGCACACCCGTATTATAGATCCGATGTTCAAACAGGACATCAGACCCATGCTCGTAACTGCCTCTACGGCTAGTTCATTTGCGGAAAATTCAGTTGATTCCAACAAATAACTATCATTTGGGCTTTCGTTTTGGTTGCTCTTGAGTGTAAAAGCGTTGTCGTGTAGTGTAACGCGCCTTATGCCTAACTGAGACGGAAGAGTGAACAAAAGCACGAAACCGAAAAGCAGTATAGTTCCATAACTAAGGTATCTCACAAGACGCTTGGAAAGGAACACCATCAAGGGGACTTTTGGATCAATACTAATTGTTGCCAGTCTTTGTATTACGAACTGAAATAGACGTTCAGGGACTTGGAACACATTAAGAATTTTCAAAATGAAAATGGGGGAAGAATTCACGACGTTGCTAAACTTTAAGATCAACTCTTAAAAACCTACTCGAACCTTTATTGACACTACAGATCAATTTAATATGTAAAAATGACGAAACCTATTTATCTCAAACGAAATGATTGAATGTTAGCCCGAGATCCGGGGATTATCGTCTCTTGGAATCTTGAGCTTAGTCTGGTAACTTCGCGGACGACACAGACGAAAAATAACCCTATTTTTGCAACATAAACCTCTTTTACTCATTCGTTGGACGGCCTATGCTCGCCATTTCTCAGCAACCCACCTGCATTTTCCTTTTGCTGTGACAGTATCTTTTTTACTGGAATAGCGTGAGGAAGTCTCAACTTTTCAGTGTCGAGTTGGACAAGCTTTCCATTACGGCTAACTTTAAAAATAGGTGATGGTCCTAGTTCTGCCTGCATTCTTTCCAGCTCTTTATCGCCCTCGGTTTTAGTAGTGTCTGAAGACTTTTGTTCTGCCATGATAACTTGTTCTGAACTCTGATAAGGCACTAGGTATAAGTAATAGTATTTCAGGGTTATATTTTGGGTTTGCAGTTATTCCGTAACCTTTCTAATTAACGTTTAATCTAAGAACTGGTGCCTTTGAAGCTGTTCGACTATGATTCCTACGGTCAAAGAACGGTTGTGATTTATATGTGGCTTATATGTCCCCTCAATAAGTGGCTTTGCATAGAGGCAAGGTTTGGTCACATGATCAATTAGCCCGTCTAGTGCGTTAGGACGGACAATATGGAAATTGCAATATGTGGAGATGTTAGAAGAACAAGAGGTGAAGATGTGGAAATATTAGACCAATAGCAGCACAAGGTTAGAACTTGGTACGATATTACAGGGATACTTATTTCAACGCCATATGATGGATACGACGTTTGTTGAGGAGTTTCTGAAGGAATTGAAGTGTGAGCAATACCTAGACAGCTTCGTGAGCTGCGGACTCACAGATGCTGATCGTCTAAAGTATGTGGACAAAGATGTTCTGGCTGCTCTTGGGGTCACTAAAATTGGAGATCGACTCAGAATTCTGAGAAATGCACGCGCGCTAGACAGCAGGGGTAATTTTCAACATGACAAGACTAATGAGCTGAACGAAATAATCGAGAAAATCGGGTCTCTTTCGATCGGAGGCATTCCAATCAATGAAGAGCTTGTGACTGAGAAGCACAGCGTCATTTTTATTCTGAATGACGGCACAGCAAAAAAGGTCAACGTGAAGGGCTGCTTCAACGCAGATTCCATAAAAAAGAGGCTTATCAAGCGGTTACCTTTTCGGCTTCTCGCCGTAAACGCAGAGGGCCATGAAACACGAGAAGTACAGGACTACGACGTATTTGTCGCTGATTATGTGAAGAATGCTCTACATCTACTGTACGATGTCGAGCTTGTTACCATCTGTCATTCGACAGACAGAATTGAAAAGAATAGGCTTATATTTGTATCCAAAGACCAAACACCTAGCGATAAAGCTTTACTCACTTCGAAGAAGCTTTATCTAAAGACATTGAGTGTACTGAATCAGCTAGGCTCCTTTTCCGATTTGACAGGTGCTGGCAATACCAACATTCAAACAACTGCAGGTGGGTCTGCGTCAACCAGCAACGATCCAGGCTTATATGAAGATGGAAACACCTATGCAAATGCATTACGAATTGAAAATAACAAGGACAAAATTAGGAAAATCTTCAATCAGCGGCCTCCTAGTGAGTTTATCTCTACCAATCTTTCGGGCTACTTCCCACATGCAGACGTGCGTCGTTTGGAAAATGCTCTCAAAGAGTCTTTCCGTCAATCTACTCGTATGAGCACCTTTCAGGGGCGTACCCCCAGTCTCGACTCTAATAAAGTAGGCGATATACTACTGAAGCATTCAAATGCGGTTGATACTGCTTTATTAAACAGTCTTGACCACCAGGAAGGAGATAACGACCTCAGAAGTAGTAGAAGTTTGAAGAGCAACAGAAGTTTTAAAAGTGCAAGAAGCGACACAAGTAATGGAAGTAAAAGATCTCTTCCTCAAGTCAACAGCACTAATAAGAGTGATAGAATTGAGCTGTGGAATTCGGAGGAGGAAGACGAAGATGCAGACATAATATCGTTACCAACAAAGATTGCTACTCCAAAGACATGGCTTAAAGGTGCTCGTATTGGATCTGGGAGTTTTGGAACTGTTTACCTAGGAATGAATGCCCATACAGGTGAATTGATGGCAGTAAAACAAGTTGAGCTACAGCCGGCTGCCCTTGCTGCCAGTGCCGGAAATGGTTCTGATGATAAAAACAAACCCAAAAACTCCAAACAAGCCCAACAATCTCAGCAAAAACTGAAGAATGCTTCGCAAATACACAGGAAAATGATAGATGCGTTGCAGCATGAGATGAATTTACTGAAGGAACTACACCATGAAAACATTGTAACATACTTTGGGTCCTCACAAGAGGGTGATAACCTCAATATCTTTTTGGAGTATGTTCCTGGTGGGTCTGTTTCCTCAATGCTGAACAGTTATGGTCCCTTTGAAGAGTCATTGATTGAAAACTTCACCAGACAGATTCTCATTGGAGTAGCCTACTTGCACAGGAAAAACATTATTCACAGAGATATCAAAGGTGCCAATATTCTGATTGACACAAAAGGATGTGTTAAGATCACGGACTTTGGTATATCGAAGAAGCTTTCGCCTTTGAATAGGGAACAGAATAAGAGAGCTTCACTACAAGGATCTGTGTATTGGATGGCGCCAGAGGTTGTCAAACAGATTGCGACGACGGAAAAGGCGGATATATGGTCAACTGGTTGTGTCGTTATCGAAATGTACACAGGTAAACATCCATTCCCCGACTTTTCTCAAATGCAGGCCATTTTCAAGATTGGGACCAGTACTATTCCTGAAATCCCGTCTTGGGCAAGTGACAACGGCAGAGACTTTCTTTTGAAAGCGTTTCAGTTGGATTTCAAAAAAAGGCCAAGTGCTATTGAGCTGTTACAACACCCATGGTTAGACACACATATCTTCTAGGTGTATCGCAAGGGCTTACTAACCTTATTTCACTTCTAATTAGGAGAACTTCCGATCACGTGATGTCATTTGTGTTTAAATATGAATGAAAAATTATGAATAGCCCAGCTGAACACTGCGATAACAATAGGTCTAAGTATAGCTGAACAGGTTGTCTGATAAAAGCTTCATAAATACATAGACACCCAATATTGCTCGATACTATATTTCATAGTACGAGTGACTACTCTAGGGAAACATCATTTTATGAGGGATAAAGTGGATTTGAAATAGAATAGTAATAGATGTGCCCTAAGAAGTTAAACTATGCAGCCGGAGACGATTTATTAGTATGTAGAAATGAATAAGGAGAAAAACAAAACCAGATAGTTCATAGTTACTAACAGAATTGATGTACCATAGCTCTATGCAACTCCGAAGGAGGCAATGAGAGAGGGGCGCCGTAGAATGGAGGAGGAGAAACTAATGAGACAGCGAAAATACGAAGCAAGAATGGCCAACCAAAGCATGGATTCGTTAAATAGTTCTCATCGTTCGAGTATGGAACGACAGAGAGGGCCCTATCAAAGTGGCTTCAATAATTCCATTCCAAACAATATGCCGCTGCCGTCGGCTCCGAAGGGACCTTCGATGGGCATGATGCCAACGAGAGTGGCGCCACCGCCAGTAATATCCAGTACATCCAGAGGTACCCCATCACCCCAACGTATGCCTGTTCAAACTCAACGAATAGTAAGTTCGCCTCCCAGTCTTCCATCGGGGATGAACCAAGCTCAGGGACAACGACATCAAACGGACAACGTTCAAGATATGAAAGACGCACAAGTTGCAATACAGCTTTTCCATAATCATGATGTTAGAAACAAAGGCCGTTTGACTGCAGAGGAACTGCAGAATTTACTACAGAATGATGACAACACACATTTTTGCATCTCGGCTGTAGATGCCCTAATCAACCTTTTCGGTGCAACAAGATTTGGAACGGTGAACCAGGCGGAATTTGTCTCCCTATACAAGCGGGTGAAGAACTGGAGGAAAATATATGTAGATAACGACATTAACGGTTCTCTGACTATATCGGTCAGCGAGTTTCACAATTCTCTGCAAGAGCTGGGATACATCGTTCCTTTCGATGTCAGCGAAAGGCTTTTCGACCAGTATGCGGAGTTCATAAATCAGAATAACAACGGAAAAGAGCTGAAATTCGACAAATTTGTTGAAGCCCTTATATGGTTGATGCGGTTGACCAAGATGTTCAGGAAATTTGATTCAAATCAAGAAGGGCTAGCCACTATTCATTATAAAGACTTTATTGATGTTACTTTGTATCTCGGAAGATTCCTGCCCCATTAAATGATGGTTTCAAAATTATTTTCATTAATTCTCTATTTTTCGGTGTCAGTTAGTGGTAACATTAGAATGCGTAAATGTATTTTTTTAAAGAGTGAAAATAGCTCTTAGCGTCATTTAACACAGATACATATTAGTGACTGACACAAAATGTTTATATCGAATAAAACCCCATAATATGGATTGTCCGTATTTATAAACTCTAACATGTAAAAAACTATCTCCCCGCTCGACGTCTTCTACTAATAAATTTGTGTGGCTAAGGTTTTTGAATCTCTAAGACCCAATACAAGTGATAGAAGATTAAACTCCTTTCAAGCTGATATGGAGAATCAAGTATCTGATTGTAATCAACTACGATTGGTTTCGGATGATTCATTGAATATTGATACAATATTTGAGTCTAAAGAATTGGAAAAGGTCATGAATCCTGAAAAGGAACTAGATGCGCTCCAATCGCTGGAAGACCAGCTTGAAAAGGTCATGATTGAGGCTAAAAGAGAATCTGGCTCTGTAAAGAACTACTATTTGTCAGACACAAACGCGAAACGGGACATAATCAATAACCCTGCCATAATTGATCGGATTAAAGCTGGTATTGATATGATCCCCTCCCAGCGTGAGAAAATGAACGTCAGAAAAGGATTTCACTTCACTTTAATGGTTGCTGGTAGGGTTGGAGTAGGAAAGACAACGTTTGTAAACACTCTTTTTCAATCCTATTTGTTAAGGAATGTGTTTGATAAGGATTCCACGGGGACATCCATCGAAACGCGGGTGGTCAGAAATAACGAAGCAATTCTTGAATATGATGATGTTATCTTGAAGTTGACCATATTGGATACACCCGGCTTTGGAAATAAATCCAATAATTCATTTTGTTGGATACCGATTATCAATTATATTGACCAGCAGATGAGATCTTACGTTTTCCAGGAGGAGCAACCTCACAGGGAAAACATAAGGGACAATAGAATTCATTGTTGTATTTATTTTTTGGAGCCTACTAATGTAGGAATATCTCCGCTGGATGTCATCTCAATGAAAGAGATTTCGAAAAGAGTGAATCTCATTCCTGTTATTGGGAAAGCAGACGGTTTAACACCACCAGCGTTAGAAAATTACAAAAAACAAGTCAAAGAAATTTTAGAAGTTCAAAAGATCAAAGTTTGTCGTTTCTTAGACCATCAGGATCCAAAAAATCTTGACATATTTGATAATTTTCCGTTTGGGATTGTTTCGTCTGAAAATAAAATCACAAGATCAGATGGATCTGTTGTTTGCGGTAGAAAATATCCTTGGGGTATTGTGGAAGTCGAAAATTCAAATCATTCCGATTTCAGTTTATTGAAATCAGCTATTATTAGCAATCACTTGGCTGACTTGGTCGCCAGCACAGAGGATTATTACGAGATTTGTAGGAGCAGTATGGCGAAAACAAGAATATTGAAGGCAAGGGATTTATCGAAAGATTTGGAAGAAGGAAATGAAATTGTTGCAAACGTTCAGATAACTGAGGAAGTACGTCAGAAATTAAAAAGCCTTGATTTCGATCATTTAGATAAAAATGGACTTGACAATTATTCCTGCTACCAAATATTTGACAAAAAGTACATGGATGAGATTGTTGTTGAGTGGTGCCCACAGTATATCCATAAACAATGGGAAACCAAGACAAAATTCAATCAGGTTGTTGAGCTTGAAGATAAAAAGTTTCAAGAATGGAGATCAGCTTTGTTGAACAAGCAAACAAAGTTCAACAATGAAATTGACACACTTTATAAGCAAATAGATTCCTTGCACCAAGAATGCCAAACATTGGAAACTACTCTCGTTGCAAATAGGAAGGCAGAACAACCTACGGATCAATCTAGAATTAATGGAGAGGAATATGGCCCACCTTCAAGGTTCTTATCGTTCCGAACTCACCGTGGTGCTGTAAACCATGCCAAATCAGAAACTGGCGTCGCAAAGAATTAACAAATCCGGCCGCATTTCTAAGTTTCCAAATGATGAGAGAATTGCAATTAATGATAGATTTCCAGCTTGCTAAAGCCATTGATTTCGTAAAGAATTAGATAGACATCCTATAAAATCTCATAATTAAGTTGCCCATTCGAAATGACCAACCGTGGGTTAATTCGCCTAGACAGGTTGTTGTCTCATGCCCTGATGGTTTTTGTTCACATAGTTACCCTCCTTGTATTTAAAATCCTAGTCATATAAAAGCGAGAACAAGTACATGGAAAACTTTTCACATAAACTCTACTCTAATATGTTATTCTGTAAGAGTAAAGTGCATCATATCAAGAAGCAATCGAGTCAGGAAAGGTCATTATTTTTCTCATTAAAGAGTTAGTGAATGAATAACATGATTTTCTCCCGAAATCGATATCTTTGGAAGCTTAATTTGTTCGGAAAGAGCCGTGTGTGTTTTTCAATGATGAATAATACTTTTAAGTATTTGTTACCTTTTCTTTCTGGCATCTCTAATGTTAGGATGCGAAGTTTAAGTACTCTCCATTCGATGAATACAACCATTTGACTATAATCTGAACTCAAAACATTAGAACAGGTTATCTTTGCGACAAATTAGGAGCTTTCCAAGGATAGATGCGGTAATTGTTTAGAATAGTAATCATTAAGGGGTCCATAATTTGCCCGTCCCTCTTGAAGCGTATATGGTCTCATTGAATTTTGTTGTTACAATGGTGTCACCGTTAGGCGCCGTCTCTTCTTTAACCCTATTCTTCTTTATCTGGCGATTGAATTTCTCATCGTCCTTGAACGATCTTGCGTCCAATTGCCTGCATATAGTTGCATCTGTGTCAACAACAGAAACAGATGGGATTGCGGATATGCGAGCTAGATCGCGAATCTTCGGGTCGTCTGCAATCAAGATCCACTTTTCCTCTCTGTCCTCATTTTCCAGATAAATCTTGTAGATGCAACTCTTCAAGAGGTTTTTCACCCGCTTGGGGAGCTTCAGCAAATCTTCAATTTCTCGAGGAGAGATGGATGGATTGAGCAACTGGATAGTCTCCATGACTTCTTGCCACGATATAGCATCTAAGATTTCTGGAGCTTCGACGACTAGGTCAACAATGGACCTCTTTTGGGGTAGAGATGCGTTATTGATGAACTTCAGCGACTCCCCGGCAACAAACGACTTTCTCTTGAACTTTAAAAAGTCCAACTCATTCAGTGTGTAGGTTGGAACGTACAGCTGGACATGCAAATCATCCCTAGGCTCCACAAACCACCGTTTCACGTTCCCTAACCCCTTCTCAAACGAAGAGGCATCTATGATGAATTTGTACTCGGCCATTTGTGGTCTCTTACCTTGGAAATGTGCCCCCAACACTTCTTAAGCTTCGATTACGTTCACTTATGTATATCTACAAGACGCCTTCTCATCGCAAGTGCATTATCGTTATTTACGTATACCCTAGGTGTCCAAAGGGAAGCCGCTTAGAACTCGTAAAATCTCAAGTGACTAGGAGGCTTCTTGACCAGGCTATCTTTGAAGTGTGGAATGAGACTTGTAGTTGATTCAGAGAATTCGTTTGCCATAGACTCTCAATTCAGGTCTGAGATAACAGATGAACCCCAGCAAGAAAACCTAGGTAATGGTCGCCAAGTTAGGATAGAAGATATCTCAACCTCCCCAGACTGCAATACATAGCTAAAAGAGAGATGAACTTTCAGGCCACAGTGGTGTTCCCCACCTGGAGTGCGGATTGTTTCTGGAAACTTGTGATCCACAGTGTTCTTTCTTTCCAAAACAACTAAAACAACCCGAGATTTCGTATTCGAGCTGACCAACACCTTTCCATGGATACCCGCCAACACAGTCTGCGGTTAAGGTGGGCCCGCGCTCCTTTACATGGTGCTTTCCAAGATACGATTCACTGAGTTCCTTCAGACATTCGAGATATTAAACGATTGCGGGCATCGCGGAGATGCCAGCTTAGCTCGTGGGCACCTGGATTAAGCAATTCGAAGGTCTCAGCCTTAAAGACGAAAGACCGATAAAAACCAAGATGGCGTATAGAGCGATACGATGAGCATCCACGATTAGGAGAGCTCCAGCCAAGAACAGAAAGAGGGCCGTGGCATTGCAATGCCACAGCCCACGGGTCTTATACGGGCTTGGACGACTATTCCTGTGTCCGACGTTTCCAGCTCTCTTCACGTTTTTAGGATCCCAATCATTTTTGGACTTCGCATGAAACCTGTGGACACTTGCTGCAGGTCTGTCTGTGGCGTTTCTGCTGCGCTCCCATCGCTGCTTTTCTCACCAGGTTTCTTGAGCAGTAAAAAATGCTTCTTAGCCATTTACGCATAAACGAGGCAAAAGAGAAAAATCATGTGGCATCGGAAGAGAAAACCTGTAAACGAACTGAAAATTCGTTTACATGGCCGAAAATGGTACAGATTGTAAGACTCGTTTAACCGATACAGGTGGCAATTCGTTCTTGATTCATACATCATGGCCGAAAGCAAACTCCCACAGGTCTTTTGAGCGAAACGTTTTTCGGTCTTTACGCAGCAAAATGGCGCTGTAGGCAGGGCGGGTTCTTTAAACGATACAGGTCTTCACCGTTAAGCGAGATGTCGAGCTATCTCAAGCCTAACGGAGGAAAGAAAAAATTATATTAGACGCTGAACGACTAAAAAATGGCGTGGAATCGTATGATTGTGCCTCGTGTGAGGAACAGATATATAAAGAGATGTGGTAAAAGGGTAGTCCGCTTTGGAGGTACATAGCTGACCTGCTAGCCCAAAACCTGCAAGTGATTTCAACGACTCGCAACACACTTCTAAACGATGTCGGCCGTTTTCAACAACGCAACTCTCTGTGAGTTAATCCGCCAGGACACCTACTCTGGGACATTGAAAAATGTCATGATGTACCAGCCCCAGCTGAACTTCATGGAACAATACTGGGCAGCCTGGTACACATACATGAACAACGATGTGTTGGCCACCGGTTTGATGTTCTTCCTATTGCACGAGTTCATGTACTTCACAAGATCTCTGCCATGGTTCATCATCGACCAGATCCCATACTTCAGAAGATGGAAGCTACAGCCTACCAAGATCCCAAGCGCCAAGGAACAATGGCATTGTTTCAAGTCTGTTATCCTGTCCCACTTCCTGGTTGAAGCTATTCCAATCTGGACCTTCCACCCAATGTGCGAGAAGCTTGGTATCTCCGTCCAGGTTCCTTTCCCAACTCTAAAGAGAATGGCGTGTGAAATCGGTCTCTTCTTTGTCTTGGAAGACATGTGGCATTACTGGGCTCACCGTCTGTTCCACTACGGTGTCTTCTACAAGTACATCCACAAGCAACACCACAGATACGCCGCTCCATTCGGTCTGTCCGCAGAGTACGCCCATCCAGCTGAGACCCTATCCTTGGGTTTCGGTACCGTTGGAATGCCAATTCTCTACGTCATGTACACCGGTAAATTGCATCTGTTCACCCTGTGTGTCTGGATTACCCTAAGACTGCTACAGGCTGTCGACTCCCACTCTGGTTACGATTTCCCATGGTCTTTGAACAAGTTTCTCCCATTCTGGGCTGGTGCCGAACACCATGACTTGCACCACCACTACTTCATTGGCAACTACGCCTCCTCCTTCAGATGGTGGGATTTCTGTCTGGACACAGAAGCAGGTCCAGAAGCTAAAGCAGCCAGAGAAGAGAGAATGAGATTGAAGGCCAGCCAGGGTGCCAAGAAGAACATCTAAGCTGGAAGGTTTGAGTTTGCTCCTGGTATTTCCGAATGATTTATGTTTTATTTTGAACGCAGCCTTGCACGCCATGGAGACCCGCCTCTCCGGATGGGGTGCAGTTACAGCAGGTCTACACGCATGACAGTGTTGCGAAAGCTTCACAACAATACTGCACGGTCGCCACGCCGTCTCCGCATTTATTTATCCACTACAAACCGGCTGGCGTGTGTTATCTATTTAAATTAGTTTGCTATATACTAACTACGATGAGAATTAGGTGATAAACGATAGATTATAGATTGTCTCGGCCATTCGGGCCCTTTGCATTCTTGGCTCTGCTATCTTGATGCCCGGTTGGTCGTATCCAAACGATACTCTGCGGCAATCGTTATCCCCACCTCCAGACCCAGCATAGCCGTGCCTTGGTGGGGGACGCAGTCTCTAGCCACTGGGCCTTTGTTTTTGACCTGCGTGTTGGAGATTAGAAGAAAGTATTGCAATTGTTATTGGAGTAAGGCTTTTTACAGTGTTATCACCAAAATTGGAGGGAAATTACGTATCTCCCTTGAAAATTGAAGTCATGTCTATATTGTTTTCGGTGGAGAATTCCCCTACTCAAAGGATGATCTGCCATGCCGTTGCTTGATAAGAATAGCTCAGCTCGGTCCGGTGACTGTGGTTTGCGTGTGTGTCTCTCAGTCTGTGTGCCTGTGTCTCTGTGGGCGGCGGTAGGAGAGTGATAAGCGCGAGACAGGAAATGCAGGAAAGACAAATGATCTCTCCACCTGCTGTCGCGGGCAGCAGGGGCAGTAATTTTTTTTTCATTCTTAAACCCAAAAAGATAGTGTTCTCCATGAGAGATGAAGCGCTCCTGAGAACCGAATCGTGTTGGGAAACGCATGGGAAACGCTTGAGAAACAGTTCTGTACATTTGCGACCCTCAGTGGAAGACTTTCAGTGCTCCTCAACAGCAAATGATACAACAATACGCATGTTTGATACTATTTAATGTACATGTGGGGCTCGCCCCGTGGTTTGAATACGTAATTGCGTGACTGGGCGCCGGTTGTATCAGCCAACCCATCTTCTAGCCGATTGGAAGAGTCTAATCCATGGACCGTAGCCGTTCCACTCGTCGTACTTGCCCTCCGGATACCAGGAGTTAGCTTCCAGGCGCCCGACTCTCTCTGGATGTGGCATCATGGCGAGCACTCTGCCGTTGGGCGAACGCACACCCGCAATGCCGTTAGTAGAGCCGTTAGGGTTGAACGGGAACTTTTCGGTCAGATTTCCGTAGTTATCGGTGTATCTGACGCCTGCGAGACCCTTGGCCTCGAAGTCCGCCAGCTGCTCCTTCGACGTGAATGTCGCCTTTCCTTCACCGTGGGCCACGGCGATTGGGAGCTTGGACCCGACCATGCCGTTGAAAAACACACTCTTCTCGCCGCTGGCGCTGTCGTCGGAGATTTGCACCATCGCCACGCGTGCCTCGTATTGCTCGCTCAGGTTTCTTTCGAAGCTTGGCCAGCTCTCGCAGCCTGGGATAATGCCGCTCAGTCTGCTCAAAAACTGGCAGCCATTACAAGCACCAAACGCAAAAGTGTCGTTCCTCTCCTGGAAAAACTTTACAAACTGCTGGCGCGCGCCCTCGTGGTATAGGACCGACTTGGCCCAGCCCGAGCCTGCTCCGAGAACGTCACCGTACGAGAAACCGCCACATGCGGCAAGACCGACGAATTCGTCCAGGTGGAATCTGCCCTCCAACAGATCCGTCATGGTCACGTCGATTGACGTGAAGCCAGCCTGCTGGAAGCACCAGGCCATCTCCATCTGTCCATTCACACCTTGTTCTCTCAGAATTGCAACCTTGGGCCTTGTACTAGCTAACTGGGCACCAATTTTCAAGTCGTCCGCAGGATTGTAGGTCAACTGGTAGTGCAAGCCGGGATCGCTGTCGTCTCTAATTATGGCATACTCATCCTCGGCAGTCTTTGGATTGTCTCTCAGTTTCTGCATCTCGTAGGAGGTTCTGGCCCATTCTTGTTGCAGATTGGCTCTTGAGTTTTGATAGAGCTTCGAACCCTTCTCGTCGACAATTTTAATTGTCTGGTCAGAGAAAGAGGGTCTGCCAATGACACTGACATACTCTCCAGTTAGACCATGTTTAGCGAAAATATCCGTAAACTGCTTGTAATTATCTTCAGAAACTTGGAATACAGCTCCAAGCTCTTCGTTAAACAATTGCACGTAGTGGTTTGGGTCCTTTGACGAATCGAGAACAACGTCAAGCCCACATCTAGATGCAAAGGCCATTTCCAGAAGGGTAACTAATAAACCACCATCGGATCTGTCATGGTATGCCAAGACAATGTCTTCGTTGTGAAGTTCCAAGAGTGCTTCCAAGAAACCCTTTAGAAGCTTATTGTCATGAACAGTAGGAGATTTGTCGCCTACTTGGTTGTAGACTTGTAAAAGCGCCGATGCCCCTAAAGACTTTTCGATTTTAGCAGCCAAATCAACCAGAACAAGTGCTGTATTGTTAGAAGTTTGCTTCAACATTGGTGTCCATGTTTTAGATGTGTTGTTGACGGGAGCGAATGCCGTAATATTCAGCGACAATGGAGCTGTTACCTCTTTATCGCCCCATTTCATTTTCATTGACATAGAGTCCTTACCAACAGGAATTGCAATACCTAGATCAGGACAAAGGTCGAGTCCCAGAGCCTGAACAGCCTCATAAAGTTTAGCTCCTTCGCCCTTGTGAGATGCAGGTGACATCCAATTGGCTGATAACTTAATATGTTTGAGAGATTTCACATCTGCTGCAAGCAAATTTAGCAATGATTCTGCAACAGACAATTTTGCAGATGCAGATGCCGAGATAAGCGCATTAATTGGTTTTTCACCCATGGCCAATGCCTCACCCGTCGATATTATGGAGTCACCAAGAGATGTAGCAGTAACACCAACATCAGCAACAGGAACTTGCCATGGTCCCACAAATTGGTCTCTGTCAATCAACCCTGTCACGGTTCTGTCACCAATAGTAATCAAAAATGACTTCGAAGCGACTGCTGGAAGATGCAGAACGCGTTCGATAGCTTCGTCTAATGATCTGATTACACCAAGGTCAGCAGAATCAAGCGCGAGATTAGCCGTCTCGGTCGATCTTGACATTTTTGGTGGCTTACCAAATAGAATTGGCATATCAAGATCGATAGGCGTAGTTTTTAGGAGTGGGTCCTCTAAAATTAACTTCTGCTCTGCGGTTGCGTGACCAACAACAGCAAAAGGTGCTCTTTCTCTTCTACAAATTTGTTCAAAAACGGCTAGGTCTTGTGGAGATACGCCCATAACATAACGTTCTTGCGATTCATTACACCATATTTCCATTGGAGACATCCCTGGTTCTAAAGACAAGATCTTTCTCAGATCAAATTTAGCACCAAGATCGTTATCATGAACTAACTCCGGTAATGCATTTGATAACCCACCAGCGCCTACATCGTGGATTGATTGTATTGGGTTGTCATTTCCCAATGCTACACATGCATCGATTACTTGTTGACAGCGACGTTCCATCTCTGGGTTACCTCTCTGCACAGACGCAAAATCTAGATCTGCAGAGCCCTCTCCAGAGGCAATCGATGATGCAGCACCACCACCCAACCCAATCAGCATTGACTGACCACCAAGGACAATTAGATTTGAACCTGGTGTGATGGCTTTGTTCTTTAGTGCAAATTGTGGTCTGGCTGTACCAAAGCCACCAGCAATCATGATTGGTTTGTGGAATCCTCTTATTTCATCTTCACCATCAGCATTCTTCACTGTAGTTGTTAAAGTCCTGAAATAACCATTTATACAGGGTCTTCCAAATTCGTTGTTAAATGCAGCAGAACCTAAAGGTGCTTCAATCATAATATCAAGGGCAGAAGCAATATGTGCTGGTTTTCCAACATCCAACTCCCAAGGTTGGCGAAACTCTGGAATCAACAGATCACTTACTGAAAATCCGCTCAAACCACATTTAGTCTTGGAACCTCTACCGGTAGCACCTTCATCTCTGATTTCTCCCCCAGAACCAGTTGCGGCACCTGGGAAAGGAGAAACGGCTGTTGGATGGTTATGTGTTTCTACCTTAATCAGCATTGGGACGTTCTCTTTGGTTGCTGTCCATGCTTTTGTCTTGCTATCTGGCGCATAATAGTAGGCCTGGTTGCCTGTATCAACGACAGCTGCGTTATCGGAGTATGCGCTAATGGTGAAGTCTGGGTTCAATTTGTGAGTATTTCTAATCATCTGAAACAAAGAGTAATTCTTCTTAATACCATCTATACTCCAATCTGCGTTAAAGATCTTGTGACGGCAATGCTCTGAATTGACCTGTGCAAACATGAAAAGTTCGACATCGGTTGGGTCTCTCTTCATTGTTTCAGCAAAAGCATGGACAAGATAATCCATTTCGCCAGCATCCAAAGCTAAACCTAGCTCGGTGTTAGCCTTTCTAAGAATATCTTGGGGTGAGGAGCTTTTACCTTCTGAAACTAAAGGAATATGAACTAGTGGTCTTGGAGAGTCATGAGTGAAAATCAATTCAGCTTTTGGAGGCTCGTCTAAGAATAACTCTTGGGTCATTCTATCGTAAACTGGTTTCAATGAAACATCGTTGAGGTTGTCTAGGAGAGGAAACCCTGGGACGGTCTTGATCAGAAGTGCCAGGCCTCTTTCCACACGATTAATAGACGTGTCCAAGCCGCAAACATGAGCAATATTTGTAGCCTTTGATGACCATGGGGAAATTGTGCCCGTTCTTGGTACAACCCTGATCAAGTATGTATCTTGGCCTAGAGAAGAGCCTTTCACATTGGTACTGATGGAGTCCCATAATAGCTTCGATAGAGGGTCATTCAAATCTAGCGCCGAATCGTAGGTTAAAAGAACCTCCAGTAATTTCTTGTCTTCATCCTTCAATTGAGCATCATTGCTTTCGGCATAATGAACATAGCAGCAACGAAGCTCTGTGATCACGGCAGTACTGTTTGCAAACTCATTTATACATTGAATTAGATTGTCCACTCTAAAAGGTGACAATGCCTGGGGACCTGGGATTATCAGAACAGACATAGCGTAGTATCGAAATGATGAGCACCTAAATGGTCTCTGAAATCAACTATACCAAGGTTTGTTGAGTTGTACAACCTTGAATGGTTTTCAATACACCTTTTCTTATATAAAGTATTGGATGCTTATAAAGGCTTCAAGAAAATTATCTTAACAGTGTGACAAAATAGAACCATTGTTCTACGAAAACGCATGAACCACCGAACAAAATTTATTTCGAAGTACCTACAGTCAATTCAGAATCTTTTATATATGTCTCGAAGAGACTAATATCAGTCTAAAGTCAATAGTTATTTATTGTAATGTTTAATATGTCCAGTTTATTACACCATGACTCTATATCCTGTCTTGACTCTGGAAAGATCGTAATTGTGTGGCCGGGTGATGTAGCTCATCGCCTGAAAAATTTCCCAGAGAGAGAAGCGATGAGTTCGTAATACTGGTGTATCAATAAATATTCTCTTTATTTGAAAAGCGAAGCATCTCTATAGGTGAAAGTTAACTGGATTCTCTTTTGAAGAACAAAATCAGAAAGGTCAATCCAGTAAATTTTTGGCAGTTTAGTCTTTGTTTTGTTTTGAAGATGCCTCAGAAAGCTTTAAAGGTTACCAAAAAAGCCAAAGACCCCCGTCGAGTAACTAAAAGACAGAAAAACTTGCGGAAAGCAGCTCCCTTGCAACTTAAGTCCAAGAAAAAATCATTACAGCATTTAAAAAAATTGAACAAAAGTAGCTCGCTCACAGCATCAACAGAAAAGCTTATTGCAAGCAAAGTCGGGCATCTCGAACTGATAAAAGGAACAAGAAGAGAACTGGAGAAACAGAAGGATAAGAAAAAATGATTTGGAAGGTTTATTTATAGATATTTGAAACTATTTGCATGGAAATAAGTGTTTGTCGTTCTGTAGCAAAAAGGGACAATGGTTTAGTGATTTTTGACCTCAGATTTTTGATCTCAGAGTTTATCTCTCATAGGGCCATAACCAATCCAAAATGAGGTTTTGTAGCAGTGAATACAATTGAGAACTAATCCAGTACAGTGAGAGCAGGATTGGAGCCTGTGAAGAGATGCCTAGCATGAATATTGAACCCAATCGAGTCACGTTCAATATGCTCTTCATGCTTTGAGATACTTTAGAGTAGTCGTTTGTAGCTGTTTGTATTCCAAAATTTGAGATTGTCGTACTAGTCATCATCCTTCCGTTGTATTCGACATTCACCATAGCTAGAACTCCCAGAACAGCTGGTAAAATCATGGGTGCCAGATCTAGCGGCAGACTGTAGTCTACGTTTTGTGGAATGAAAGCTGAGATCCCCGCATTATTAGTTTCACGGACCTGATTTTCCGTTAAGGTACGTATACCCATGGATATGGTAATCCATAATGGCAGTTGAATGAGTGGCAGTAGTGCATTTTTCCACATTTGAACATCATATTTTTTGAAAAGCTTCTTTTGTCTATTTCTCGTTTCCTTTACTGCTAACAAAGTAATCTGTTCTGGAGTGAGCTCACTTATCTTACCTGTCGTTGAAGGAACTTGTCCTTCAGCACTTCCTGAGCTTGTAATTTGATTACTTGTAGAGGCAGAACCACTCACAGTGGCTGCTAGTCTCAATTTAACAACGGGAGATATCGATTGTACCAATTTTCGCAGATTTTGTTGCTTGACTATTCTCTTTCTTTGCCAAATAGCTAAAGGTAGTGTTAAAGTAGTCCTCAATGCAATTGTAGTTAAAGGTATGACAAGTAGCCAAGGGAGCCCAGACGATGCATGCACAGCTGTGAGTGTTTCAGCTACACTCTGAAACAAAGCGAAGTTCCTCTTTGCATGGTAATTAAAACCAACTTTGAAACCTGGTCTAAAAACAGACGAACCTACCCGTGATTTTAGCATCACAATGGTACTAAGCCCTTGCCAGTGTTTTTTGGGTTTTCGTTTTCATATTTTTTGAAAACCTTGAAAACTATAGTACGCAAACTACCATCTTATGATAACGTTATTATACAGTTCATAAAATACAAAAGGATGAATACCTATAAAAGCCAACATCACTTCCTAACCAAAGCTCCTTGTTTATATAAAAGTACAGTATATAATGCCATATTCCGCATACTATGAAGGTATTCTCCGTTCAGTACGCTATTCAACCTGGGTACCATCTCTTGGTTTATAATACGGTAACAGATCTACTACTTCCATTGGCAACCTACCATCTACTTTTACTGCATACATTCCAGGTATATTACGATCAACGCTCAACCATTTCGCAACCCAGGATTTTGTTGGTTTACACATTCCGACGAGACCTTCAAACGATGGTGAAGTACATTCTATGGTTGAGACACCGGCTTCTTCAAAAATGCCCTGACAGTTCGGGCAGCCATCTCTTGTGAATTCATTGGTAGTTAACACAATTCCGCATAGCATGCATGCTCTTTCACTAGACATTTGGAACCTTTTGCCTGGCCTTTTGATCGAATCACTGGGATTTCATACTATATCAAAGACGCAATTGAATTTTTCAACTAGTATCAAGTGAAAAGTCACTAAACACGAGATGTTAAGGCAGTTCATCACTCTGGAGCTTTGGCATTTCTAAACTTTAGACAAGTAGAAAATAACGTGAAGGCTTACCAAAATATTGGGAGTTGTTTCTCTCGCACAAAAAACGTGTAGTCCTGATGTTATATACAGCCATTCATTTTTCGTTTAGTATTGATAAGTTTCAATATAACTGTATTTGAAGTCTTATATGGTTGGTGGAAGATAAATCGTAAATATTGATGTACATATCGCAGTTCTTGGGCTTGTTTCAGATGTCATCTTGTCAGCGTCACTAAAGGTCAGTGTTAATATTGCATTTGAAGAAATTCGGTGTTTCGGAGATATCATCATTGAGATATCATACGGATTTCATTACATATAAAAGGGTCTAATTATCATTACACACGAACTTTATCCGAGGAATATGAAGGATGCTAGGTGTCCATATTCTGTTATAAGCATAGTCAGACACTCCTACTACCCCTTCTCCAAGCAATTACACTGCTGATTGAATACTTAGTGAAAATATCATGAATACTTACGAAGAAAAGGCCAAAGAGCTAATTAACAACAACAAATACTTTCAGTTGTCGGCTGATTGGTGCAAGGACTGTCACTATACCAACTCTGTATGGGAGAAGCTTGGTGTAGCCAACAAGGTTCAGATATTTGACATCGGATCTTTACCCAAGGAAGAGCAAGAGCATTGGAGACAGGCATTCCATAATGTCTCGGGTGTGCGCAATCTTCCAACCATCTTTGTTGATGGAAAAATCTGGGGAACAGAATCCAAATTGCGTGAATGCGAAAAGAATGGGACTTTACATAAGGAATTAAACAAAATTGGATTACTATAAATGTAGATAAATATTCATAGTGTTTATTTTTTTTTTTAGATGTTTGACTTACCGATTTTCTGCAGCCAGAAATCGGCGGTCTTTTCCTTAACAAAGTAGTAGCCATCTCTTTCTACCATCTCATTGGCAACAAACGGTGGTGGAGTTTCTCCCCTACTACTATTGTAAAGAATAATGCCGTTATCTAAGGCGTGCTTCTTCTCGTTTTTCTTGTAGAAGAAGAGAACAACGAAGGTCCATGCGCCATAAATTGCACCGAAAATGATACTCACTGTATATCCGGTATGAAACTTTGGTGATTCCACAGTTTGCCAAGCTAATGTCGGTATCCATGCGTATGTTGATTGGGAAAACGAATAGATACAAATCCATGTGATAGCCTTAACCTGCGGGTCAAATCTTAGGAAGTCGTTAATGTAAGACCAGAGACAGGGCGACGGTGCCACACTGAAGTAAGTTGTCAAAAATGCAAACCATTTGGCATGCGGTGAAATGTCCCATTTGATCAACAATCCACATGAAATACAATTCATAATGGCAGCAAACACCATAAATGGCCACTTGGCTCGAACTAAATCAGCACCCCATGCACAGAGAAATACATATGCGAAGCCAAGACATGCAGGTAGTACACTTAAGTTGTTCACTTTCACAATCGAATAGCTAGGATTAGACTTCAACCAAAGGGTGTAAGATCCACTGAAGGCAGTCATGTTGTTCCAAGAGCACATATCGAAAACGACCAAGACCCAGAATGTTGGCGTAGCAAATACACGTTTCCATAATTTCCAACTCCATAACGGTTCTAACTGAGATGAGTCAACTCCATCTTTGATCTGGTTTCTTCTATTTCTGGCACGGGCAATTCTAATCTCTTCATCGGTTAAAAACAGCGAGTAGCATTTGGAAGGGATCCCAGGGATGACGAAAAATCCAATGATGGCAGTAGGCAACGAAATTGCGATTGCATCAATTAGAAACATCCATCTCCAGCCCGCTAACCCATGTACACCGTTTAAACTCTTGAAAATCCTTCCTTGCAGTAAACCAGAAGTGACACCTCCTAGTAGCTGTCCACAGAAAAATAGACAAACTCTTGAACTTATTTCATCCGGGGCGTACCAGCAGCCCAAAATATATTGAGACACAGGATAATAGGCTGCTCCAAACGCATTCAAAATAAATCTATATGCCCTAAGCTCGGCTAGAGACTTTGCACGGTAGCACGCAAATGTGAACCAGGTCCAACCCAAATCCATGAATGGTAAGATAATATGTGCAGGGAAACGAGGCAATAGGTACATGAAAGGCAATTGAAATACGATTGAACCTACATTTGCGATAGTTGACGTGTATATGTAATCGTTACCTTTCATGTGAAGATCTTCTTTCATATTCGAAACATAGGCGTTGGTATAATTGTTTGAGTCAACTGATTTTGACCAATTCAAAGCCAAAAAATACACACCAATAATTAGGTCCAACTTGTAAAGTAGATGGCGCTCTGTTTTAGTCTGTGTGGTGTGGTTTGGATACAAAAATTCGTACCAGCGCCTTGATTTTCTGTACTCTTTATTCATTCTGTATTCATACTCATCGAAGTATTTCCACCATTTTCTGCCCGACTCATCTCTGAGTTCGTATGGCATATCGTCTTTAAGCCCATGTGTGGTTTTGGAAATTTCAAAATCTTCGTTGCTTGGGCTAGATGATATCTTTTTTCCGTCTTCTATCAACGAGTGTATTCTTGAAACTTCCTCCTGCGACGAGTTGTCCTCAGATTTGTAAATTTCATCTTCAGGAAGCACTCTTTTATGAGGAAAATATTTTCTCCAGCCAGACACACTTGTTGATGTCATGTTTCTGGTTTACACCCTTGTATGTTAGACTTATAAGTGCAGTATGAAGGAATGGACAGCAGCATATGTCATTGAGATAGAGACTTCTCTTGGATTTATATACGTTTCGTAAATCGATGCTTGTTGGTTTTAGCTCAATAGAAAAATTTTTCAACCATTTAGGATGACACTAGTAATCCGAATACTACCATTGTAGATGTAATGAGTATGCCCATCATTTATGGATAATTAAAGGTGTATGAACTTTTCCCATAGCGGAGTGTTTTTTTTCCTTATCTCAGAAATTGCCGTGCAAGACTACTAATCATGGCTGGATGATTCAAGGCAGGTAGTCATCCCATAATGACTACATTCGTAGCAGCACACGATTTTCACCTTATTTTATATAAAAGAAGATATTTACTTCCTAATAAAATACTAAATAAATCATCGGTGATTCAAATACATATGCAAACAATTATAGTTCTAGTCAAGTCCGTTTGATTTTCGGAATTTAGCCCCTATCGTATTTTACCGAACAATCTACGGAACGGCGCCGACACTTCCTGATGGTCACACATACCAAATGTAAAGAATTGCTCATTCAACAATTTGATAATTGGTCAGTTTTCCAGAAATAGCAGCCCAGGGTGCTGTCAGGCTTGTACTGACAAAGATAATGCTGCAGTAGGGTTGGTTAACTTATGATCAAGCATAGGTCATGAACAGCGTGAAATAAAATCCGAGAAAGTTCGAGCTCATGTTATCTTCCGAACAATGCTAATCAAGTCTAGAACTGGCAAGGACAACATTATGTTGAAGATTAAGCATTGAAGTGGGATCATGCATGGCTCATAATTGCTTCTGCAATAAGCGTCACGCAGCATGCATAGGCCTTCCATCAATTGATATGGCGCTCTTCAATGTCCTTCTCTCCTCTTTTCATTGATGGCTTGTTTGGTTTATGCTGTTAATCAATGGTTGTTGTGGCCCAACAAATACACATTGATTGCTAATTTAAGTCCACAAGCTGTGAATAAGTCGATAGATTATCCCAACAATATTCGTTTTCAAGTTCTACCAGAATACAGGGATTCAGAGCAGAAAACCTCTTCAAAAAATTTAATCCAATTGTGTTCGTTTTCAAATCAAAGGATCGATCTGGTTAGAACGGCTTTTAACAACCATATATCCGGTATTCTTGTCATATTTGGTCGCAAATTTGAATTGTGCAGGAAGTCAATGTCGCCAATTTGTGGTGTGAGGTTTGAAACTTATGTTAAATACCGCTTGACAGCCATTTGTGTATATTTTAGTTTAAAACTGCAATTTTACGAAACTAGAACATGTCTGTATAGCTCGAAATGCCATCTTAAATTCGTTTTCGGTGATTCGCGGCTATATTGTTAGGGAACAAAACGTGAATTTATTAACATTTGACAACATGCTCGAGTGAAAACTAAATAAATCCAAAATCTAATAATCCAATATAACTTTACATAATTGGTTGACTAGTAATTGATGATTGAGTAGAGTCTAGCCATGTCATAATCCAAGGCAAAAAAAAGAAAAAAAATTAAAGACTATCAATAATCCCACACAGTATAGTTGTAACTGTGCTAGGTTTACGTTCCCAGCTATCGAAATATTTCAAGAACTTACAAAAAAAGTTTAATATTTCCAGCTTGAATGTTAATCGTTCCTGCTGAGCAGCAAATAAATTCGTTTCCTTTCTATAAAGCAAGGATATGCGAAAATACAGCGCCTGTGAAGAGTAGACTGGCTAATAATTATTTTGCTGTTGAAATATCTTTAAATATGGAAGCTGTCTGTCAACTTCCAAAACAGTGAAGTGTCTTTTTGGATCAACCATCAAAATAACGACAGTGTTGAATTAGTAAACTTTCGGCAGTGTAGATTCAAGATCTTTGATAGAATGAGTTCAGGGAACAAATTATCAAGTAAACAAAGACAAATATCCCAAAACTCTGATACTTATCATTGTTATATCATTGCAAGTACTCATTGTATAACCGTCGGCTACTCCAATCGTTGTTGAAATTTCATGAGCAAGACTGCTGGTCAATGATCAACAGTAACAGAAACCATAACAATCTGGATGAGCTCATATTCACATATAAGAGATTGTAGGTACTCTACACCCGCTACTAGTTGCAGAAGGTTTGATATCTCATCATTTCGCGTTTCATCTGTTCATCACTTTAAGTTATGGATGCCCTTATCCGCTTTTCATCTAGGCAGTTGTGTATTCGGGTAACATTTTATTCATATAAAAGGTTTGTGTGAAAAATTTTCTACTGTCTAGCATCTTATAACCCACAACAAAAACAGTTCATACAATTAAAGATGTATGTTGCAAAATGTGGGCTGGCATTTGACGTGAGAGTTTCCTGTTATTGAATTTTTGCCATCTTCAAGTTGGAAATGGTCGTAAGCTGTTAGAATCAAAAGTAGCTATACCAGTCGGTCGATAGATTGAAAGTAAGTATCTCAATGTTCTGTTGAACTTGGATATTTCTTACGATGGTACTAGTCTTTGATACCTTAATGGTTTCTGTTCTTTTTGGACAACTTGGCTGTGACTCCTCAGAGAGGACACTCACTGCCATATTCGCGACCCTTCTCTAATCTTGATTGAAATGATGGCACCCGATGATACTTGACTCGACGAAAGTTTAGGCCTCTGTAAAACTCTTGTTCGCCTGGTAATTATGCAATGAAAGTACTAACTATTCTGAAGCATTTCACCCATCCAAAATGACTCGTACTTCCGTTTTAGCTGATGCATTGAAAACCATTACCAACGCCGAAAAGACTGGAAAGCGTCAGGCTATTATTAGACCATCTTCCAAGGTCATCATAAAGTATTTGCAGGTCATCCAAAAGCATGGTATGTCATCAACTTTAAATTTTAAAGTCAATAATGCGCTGTTCAAACTGCTTCGATATTCATTAATAAGCTAGAAGTTTTATTTTTTCCCCGGGCTGATAACTGGATGGTTTGTCGGATAGTATAACTACTAAAATAACCCTGTCCCATACTGTCTTTTAAGTGTCCGGAAAATTTAATACCAAGTGGGAATGCTTCTTACACGACCAGGATTGTTTGCCAATAGGCAAATAAACTGATATTCTGCATCGTTTACTTTTCCTCTACATTTCTTCGCTTTTGACAATATTGAAATATTTTGAACAGTGTACTCTTGACTTCTTTATCGTAGATTCTCTTTGCTAACAAAATTTCTATATTAAAAGGCTACATCGGTGAGTTCGAATATATTGACGATCATAGATCAGGTAAATTGGTAGTCCAATTGACGGGAAGGTTAAACAAATGTGGCGCCATTTCTCCAAGATTCAACTTGAAAATAGATGATATTGAGAAGTGGACAGCCAATTTGCTACCTTCAAGACAATTTGGCTACATTATTTTGACCACGTCCTCGGGGATTATGGATCACGAGGAAGCTAGGAGAAAGCATGTCTCCGGGAAAATTTTAGGATACGTTTATTAATCAACTTGAATATCCAGATGTGTAATTTTATAGTACTAATCTTTTATGTTTGGGAATTCTAAGCGAAATTCTTCGCAATATTTCTTCAAGGGAGAAATTATTGTTTTGTAACGCTGTAGCATTGTTTCATGACTGGGCAGCTTTCAAAAAAACTATAGATAAATTATTGAAGTAACATCAAAAATATTTTTTAATATCTCACAACTATATAGTTCGATTCAATATAGTAAGATTAGTGTAAATTATTTTATATATTTTCATTTTTATTTTCCATTAATCCCTTCAATCCCATTTTACCCAACACCTTACTTCGATGATATACCGAATAATTGAGAAGGTGGTGGGAGTCTCACCTGACCTTGATTACGGCTTGGCCCAGAATTTGTAAACTGGGCTTGACTCTGTGAGGGGTTATCCAGGTTTTCGCCTTTGTTTGGGACCGGCTCAAAAGCAAATTTGGGGTTTTCATTAACTGCATGAAATGCTGACGGAATGTGATGCGATGGAATATGATGTGACGGAAAAAATGCCGGTGCGTTCGGATTGTATACAGGTACCGCAGGTGCTTCAATCCTTGATTGATACCCTGCGTTCTGAGCATACAACCGTGGTGCAAACCCAACGAACTGATTACGAGCTTGCGGAATGCCTTGCGATGGTATACTCTCTGTTGGCACAATCCCTGTACTGTGCCTTCTCTCTGGTCCAATTGCTTTCATATTCAATGGTGGCAATAGAACATTTTGCGATATGTTATAAGGAGGATGTACTGCTGATCCATTTGGTGTAACTACACTAGCAGCTTGTGCATCGAAAGATGTAGACCGTACCTGCAGAGAGGATGCCATTAATGGGGACTTTTGTGTTTCATTAAAAGTTTCAACTGTACCATAGTTCAGCTTCTCGCCCTGTGACACCTCTTTTGTGCCAGGATTAGGCAATCCAGATGGACTACATATCGAATATCCGTTGCTCGATGGTGGAGTTGGAGGGGTTCCTTCTGTTTTTGTACCTGATCCAATGCTGTTATTGAGAAGATGGAAAGAGGTCGAAATATTTTGCAATTTCAAAGCCAAATTGGAATCCTTTAGAGCAAATGAGTTCGACAGTTTCTTAGTTATAATATTATCACGCAAATGCTTCACAATCCTGCACATTAACGTGCGGTAGCCAACAGATACCACAGAATTTGGATCGCTAAACCATAAATGAACCAAATTGCGGTTATAAATAAGTGTATCAGATTCAATGCATTTGTTCATAAATGTTGTTACCTCAAAATTATCTTCTCCCGAAAACAGTATCCGGTACCATACAAATAAAATCAATTGTATCATCGGATTCTCAAGGAAACCAATAACCTTCTCCATACTGAGCTGGTCAAGAAACATTTCCGATGCAAATAGTTTGATTTGGAATAGTGTGGTGTCACAGACTAGTTGAATATGGTGAATGTCCAGACTATCCTTTGCACCGCATTGCTCTATAATGACTATTACCGGCAATACGCAAAGAGCCAGGTTATTTCTAATCGAGTGATGATCTATGTGTGTCAATCCATTTTGGTTGGCATCTATGAACCATTTCTGCTTCTTGTTTGTCAGATCACGCATGAATTCAAACCATGTAGTTTCTAGAAGAAACCAATGGGCACGATCGTGGTCGTTATAAATACGTTCCCTTATCATATAGTGGTTCAACAAAGATTGAAACTTGCCTGGGATGTTTGACACCAGATTAAATCTCCGTAACTCTACTTTTGAGGCATCTTGCTTCTTCTCAGCAAAAAGTCCATTTAACACAATGATGGCTGTATGGAAGTCATTTGAGTTTCTGATGATATTGTTGAGGACGTTTTTATTACACCCAACCAAAACTGCCTGGGCTATGTATATAGCGTTTGACATAGCATTCAACGCGCCCAACTTGAAAGCACGCTCTGCTACACCGTCTTCATGATTATGCATTGTGAAATCCAACGCATCAATCAGCTTTTTGGTGGATTGGACATTTGGGGCAGAGCCTTGTAGCGCACTGTGAGCGTTAGCAACATTTATGTTAACGTTGTTGAAGCTCACATCGCGTTCTAGAAACCATTGTGCGAGCAGCCAGGTGATGTCGTTTATTTCAACACCGTGGTTCTCCGCCAATCTCAACAGTTTTGTCCACAGCTCAAAGATCTCCCATACGTTTTCATTTATTTTCTCATGCTCCTGGAAAATCGATATGCGGGTGTCTCTTGTGTAGCCAGTCACTGTATACAGGCTGTGCTGGTACACCATGAAAATGTCTGGTATATTGAATAATGAGGCTTGGAGGTGTGCATTGAAGTTAACGATGGCGTAAATTAGATAGCTGAGAGAGACAAATGTCTGATCAAACGGCTTGGTCAGACAGTTGCTCCAACAGAGCTGCCATAGTCTGTTTGCAATCACATTTTCGCCCGTGAGACAGGACCCCAGACACAACACTGCCAGCGCCAGCGATGTCCAGTTGGTGAAACAACTGTCGCGAAATGTCTGGACGGAGACCATGCACCCTTCGGCAAAGGTCTCCTGAGGGGCCAGAACGTCGAACTGGAAGACGTGGACCAATGCCGTGTTGTAGGCCCGGACCAATGCCTCTTGGGGGAACTCCACCGACCACTGGGCCACCAGATCTATTAGGACGTCGGCGTATTCGGAGTCGCACTCGATCTGTGGGACTTTGAACCCTTTGTATTTTTCTGAGGTGATCATGACACGGGGTTTTCTCAGGCTGTGGTCGTTCGCTGCGCCGGCCTCATCGGCGCCGTCTTGCTCGGCCTCGTCGGACTCCACGTACGGGTCGTGAGTGGCATGGCTAGCGGTGGCCGCCACGGTTCTATTTCTTGGCGCGCTGAAAGCCTGCTTGCGCTTTCTGCCCTTGGCGCCTGCTGGCGCGGCGAGGGCGTCTCCCTCGTCTGCGTTAAGCGACCCGCCGCGGCCTTCGCCGCGCCGGGCGTCGCTGACGTTGCTGACCTTGATCATCGAGTTGACCAGCAACTCGATGACGTGGTCGGAGCCCATCGAACCGGTGGACCCGCGCGAGCCCGAGTTCCGCTTCATCGCGACGTCGGACAGGTACGCGGAGGAGGTCCCTGGCGCCGCGAGCGGCGACACGCTGGGGTCCTGCTCCTGCGCCGCCGGCTCG
This sequence comes from Hagleromyces aurorensis, assembly GCA_030705145.1. NCBI lineage: Eukaryota > Fungi > Ascomycota > Saccharomycetes > Saccharomycetales > Saccharomycetaceae > Hagleromyces > Hagleromyces aurorensis. The sequence continues at coordinate 59,002 of JANIWU010000030.1, read as the reverse complement.
GGCGCGCCGTCCTGCCCCAGGTTCTGCTTCTGTCTCATGAGCAGCACCTCGCGGTGGACCGTCCTGATGTGCCTCTGCAGCAGGTCGCGCCGCACAAAGCTGTGCTGGCAGAGCTTGCACTCGAAGGGCTTGACGCCCGTGTGCGACCGCTCGTGGCGCGCCTTGTGCTCGGACCTGGAAAATGCCTTTGCGCAGAACCCGCAGATGTACTTGCGCTGCGTGGTGCTCGGCATTGCATGTAAAAGTGTGTGTAGCTGCTTCCTCGAGATGGGATCAGCCTTGGGTGTGCAGCTCTATCTTGAGTCGCCTTTTGCTGTTGTGTGTGAGCTTGCTGTTTCGCCTCTGCCCTAGCCCTAGCCTTTGCTCTTGCTCTTGCTCTTGCTCTTGCTCTAGCGCTGTCGCTGTCGCTGTCGCTCTTGCACTCGCGCGCTCTCTGGCGCTGCTCCTCGCTCTCTCGAACGCGGACCTGCTTCCTGTGTCTGGCTCCTGTGTCCAACCAAGTAGGCGGTGGATACTGGGACGATGAAAATTTGATTGGTGTGGCCGCGATGTGTGGGCCTGTTTCATGAAAAAAGAAGAGGATCTCTGATGCGATGATGCACTTCAGCGCTGCTTGCGACCCCTCGTTCACGCGACGGCCAGGACCGGCGCGGATGCTGAGCTTTGCCGCATGTTTATATATACTAAGATACAGAAGAAACAGAGACGGTTCGTTGCATGGTGCTCCCAGGTCTCAGCTTCTCTTCCCCACAAACAAAAGCGGCGGACAGGGCTGCTTCTGCCCGGGATATTGTCCACTTTCTTGCCTCAGAATGAACCACAGTCGCGCCGTGATTTTGTCCTCAATCTGTGTCCTTTTCTGTAGGAACTCGCAACTTGCACTGGACCGGCAATGCCGGTATTGTGCGGCGGCTTGAGTGGGGCAGGCCCGCCGCTGCCGGTTCTGGGCAGTGCGCGGTATGTGCGCCTGGCCGTGCTGCGCGCTTTTCGTGCCGCCCGAGGTTCCTTTTCAGCGAGACCTGCATGAGGAACGTTGCGGACTTCTTCCTCCCTACGGGCCAAAGAGTCTAGAAACTGGGATCGCGCGCTTGCGGTTTATTTGCGTACGCGGGCGGCGATCCCTGCGGCAGGCCCGCCTATCGGGTGCGTCCGCGCCAGCGGGCCCTGCCTCACGCCTGCCGGCCCTGGACGCAGCCAGGCCGCCCCCAGGGCGCCGTCAGTGCGCTGCCAGGGCGCCGCCTATGTGGCGGTATTTGCAGCCGTCTCTGCATCAGTCGACGGCTGCGCGCGAAGGGCTCCGCCCGCGCAGGCCCGATGAGATAAACCATTCCTCTGGCCAGCAAAAGCAACCGGAGCCGGTGTCTGCTGTCCATTACTCCGGAATTCATAGGCATCGTCCACATTCGCCTCGAGTAATACATTAAGAGGGGCCGGCGCGCCTGGAAGTGGCCAGAGAACAAAGAGGTGGGATCAGCTCCACGGCAGGCGCGCAGCCCGGCAGAGGGACATGCGGCAGAGGGGTACACTGCTTTCAGAGCAAGATACGATGCAGCAGCACAGCAGGGATCGCGCCAGCCCAAAAGAAAACGCCCCTGTTGGTCCATGCACGAGCAGACTCTGAGGTATGCTGGGCGCAAAAGAACCGGCACGGCCCGCTGGAATATAATGGGGGTGGCGCACCGGTTTCTTTTTGGGGGACCAGCGGGGCACGGCAGGTGGGATCGCAGAGAGACGCCCGGGCAGCGGTGACGGAGCGGCCCGCGGGCCACGGCCCCTGCGCGGCCACCAGACACCCACGCACCACGCTGTGCCGCCTGCTACGAACCGCGCCAGCAAATGCCTGCTGTCTCTTCTGCTGAATTCTTGCAGGCGCGCGCAAGCCCACTGTCCACCGCCCCACTGCGCGCACGGCCGGCGCGCGGGCGTCGTGGCCTCAACTGCCGCACGGAAACAAGCGGCGGGAGCCTGGCTCTGACGTGCCTCTCACGTCGTCTTATACCCCAAACGGGCGGGCCGCGGGCAGCATGACTGTGTGGGGCGCCCTTCGGTGTTCCGGTGTGCGTACGGCGGCCCTCGCTGTCCGCCCCGCCGGCGCCGGCGACGCCACGACAGGCAACCGACCCTGTGCATGCGCGTGCGCCGCTTCACACGACGCTGTCGTCGTAGGAGGGCACCGCAGGCTCGTCCGCAGCCACCAGCGGGTCCCGCACCCGGTCCTGGTACAGTGGAGGCGGCGGAGGCGGCGGAGGTGCAACTCCGCCGAACCGGCCGGCCGCGCCGGCGGCGCCCGCAGTGCCGCCGCGCAGCGGGCCTGCGAAAATCTGCACATGCTGGTTTTGCGGGAAGTGCACAGACCGCTGCAGCTTGTCGTAGACGACGACACGCCCGCGCAGCGCCTGCTGCGGCGAGACGTAGAGCGCCACGGGCAGCCGCGCCTTGATCTTCGTCTTGCCGTTGGAGCTCCGACTGTCCGGCGCGTCGCCGGGCCGGACAAGCGTGACGACCAGCCGCAGCGTATGCCGCACCCGGATCGCGTCGCCCGCCAGCTCGCAGTCCTGTGTCACCTCCCGCAGCGAGTCCGGCACGGGCAGCAGCACCTGGACGTGTGCCGGGCCTGTCAGCGTCCCGTCCGCGGCTAGCCCCGTGACCTCCACTGCGTCCGCCACGTCCTCCACGACGCGCTTGCACACCTGCGCGTCGTTCTCGTACGTCTGCAGGTGGCTGTCCTGCACGGCAAAATACTGCCACAGGCTCACCTGGATCTTGTCCAGCCGGTAGCCCTTGAGGAACGGGTACAGCCGAACGTCCACCGGCGTGCAGCCGCCGATCGGCACCGCGCGGCTCGGGATCGAGAGCTGGTACTGGAGCTTGCCGCGCTCCGTGTCGGCTATGCTGACATCCTCCTGCAGTGCTAGCGAGTCCGGTGCCAGCGTCCGCATCAGCCGCAGGTACTTGAAGACGACGTACTGGAGGCCGAGCGCGGGCGTGCGCGCCGGCTTGCGCCGCTCGATGTGGCCCACAAAGTGGTAGAGCATGCTGCCCGCCTGCAGGCCCTCGACCGTCTCGCGGAACGCGGCCGGCAGCACGACCTGGAACGGCAGCTCGTAGTTGCCTGGCTCCAGGCGGAACAGCACCCTCGAGCTCAGCGCGTCCGTGTCCAGCGACTCGTACGGCGTGCCTGAGGTCTCCTGCACGTTCAGCGTCAGCACGTTGCCGCCGCCTCCGGCGGCGGCAGCGCTCGACAGGATCTTGAACCGCGAACTCGACGACGGCCGCGACGCGCTGGGTTCTCTGTTGCCCGGCCCGCTGTCGTGCGGCTCACCGCCCGCCGCCCGCTTGCGGCTCGAGGGCTGAGCGTCCGCTCCCTGCGCAGAGACCAGCAGGTTCGGCCAGTGGTGCTCGAACATGACCTGCTTCTCCCGCACAATGCGGTCCAGCTTCGGCGAGTTGCCCTTGTTGGCCTCGAACTGCAGGAAATCCAGCTTGAAAGTGCCCGTCAGCCGCAGCGAGACGCGCTTCACCACGATCTCCTCCCGCAGCGAAAAGCGCAGCTGCCCTGAAATCGGCACGGCCGCAGACTCCAGCGGAGACGCCGGTATGAGAACAATGTCGTCGTAAGGGCTGTCGAGCCGTATGTCTGAGTACACCACCGTACTCTCGGCGGAGTTGCCGCCTCCTGAGTTCGCGAATGGGAACATCTTCAGTTCGCTCCGTCTGTTGGGTATCCAATGCCTGGCGTGCTCTGGACGTGCAGACAGCAAACCTGGGTAAATTAGAGCACTATATCGTCAATATGCTCGGTTCGTGTGGCGATAGCAAGTTTTCCCTGCTGTTCGCTCTGTTTTGCCTGTCTTCTGACCACAGCGTGCATCGCTGCCATTTTCATTACTGATTCGTACATTTTCAACATGCGCACAGTCAACAGAGCCATCCAACCTGCGGCAAACGCTGGCGCCCGCAACAAGAACGCAGAGCCGAGAATTCACCAGTTTTTGCGACTTGAATCCCAGAACCACAAATGGTCGACACGAGCAAGGGCGGCCTGACTCTGATCGGGCTCCCGACAGAGGTTTGGATCGAGATTGCACAGTTCCTGCAACCAGTCGATCTGACTCGCCTACGACTCACCTGCAGGGAGCTGAACGACAAGCTAACCTCTAGGGCTATCTGGAAGCCTATCTGCATCAGCCACTGGCTCAGTCATCAATACCACGATCCGTTTTTTGTCGAAGAGGATAACGTGGACGTCAAAGACTGGTTCGAATACTACAGATACCGGAATAAAATAGATACACATGTCATGAACCAGCTTCTGCAGCTTCAGAACTGCGAAAGATCGGATCCAAACGCATACTGGCAGATATACGACAGCATCTTACACAACAAACCGTGGCTGGTAATCCCCAACCTCACCAAGATAGTCAGCGATGGGTTTCTACGCGCGGACTCATTTGAGACCGTCACTTTGGCACACCGACTGCTAGTTTCCATGAGACACCGCCATGTTTTTGAGTTGCTGTACGGAGAGAGCCAGGACCCGTATCATACACCACAGAAGCTCGAATACGTCCACAACGCTGAAGAAACCGTTTTTCTGAAGCTAGCTGCAATGGACCCTGCATTCGACCAGTTGTTGCACCACAGAACGTACACATTTGAGCGGATTCATTTTTTGGTCAAGAAAGAATTCAAGGACAGCATAGGCGACTTTCTGCAACTCCCGGCCACTTTGAGAGTCGATAGGTTGATATCATACCTGCTCATCGTTTTGGGGACCAAGATAAACGGCGAAGAAGACTTCTACCTGGAAGATTTCATGATTCTGCGAATTTATGCTGGGGAGGCCAAGGGGCATCCGCTGCTGCTACTAGCTATAATGCAGACCTTAGCTGCCAGATACAACGTCGAAACACTCCTCTGTGGTGTCTACCTGATAATCCGTGATTCAAAAGTCAACCAAGGAGAAACCTATCTAACCATAACACCAACAGGTGAGCCAAAAATATTCACCAGAAGAAAGCTAATACAGGCCTTTAGCCGGATTATTGGCCCCAACTTAAATGTGGTCAATGAGGTACTGACAAAATCAATATTACAGCCATTGAAACGAGACGTTCTTGTCTCGAAGATATTCGAGCAGTTACTCCCATTGTATTCAAAATCCATCTGGTCTAGCGAGAGTGATAGGAACCTACGATCAGAGACTGATATATTTCCCCACAGTAAAATACAGGTCTCTCCAGATATTGTTAATTACTTCCTTTGCATATACAAGGCGCTAGTGGTACGCCCCAAGGATAATGATGCGCCGTCTTTGATTTTTCAAATAACCTACAGTCAAATATCTAAGATAGCTTCTAAATTGTATCCCGGTGACGAACAATACATAGAGAAAATGTTTTTCCTCAAGCCAGATGATATGCCATACATGAGACAGCTGCCTTATTCTGAATGGATTTGCGGCTTACACAACATCCACGTCAACGACGAGATGAACGCTCTTGGCACCTTTGTCCGGTCTAAACGAGACCACCAATTAATGTGTATCGTTGGTGTTAAGCCGATCAGCAGCCAACATCAGCAAATTTACTATACTTTGATGAATTCTATAGGGGAATTTTTTGTGGAGCTCCCAGAAAATGTTGAGCAATTCACTTGGAATGATGAACTTGTGAAGAAGTTTTTATACCAGTCCTCCTTATCAGATCTAGGCTTAGTGTTTGATCATGTTGATTGGAAACGGAAACGTTTAGCACTTATAAAAAAACTAGCATAACGACACAGATCTCTATTAGATATCATCGGTATCATCACATTACACACTGTTAATAGACATACATTTATAGAAGAACAATAAAGCATACAAAATCACTGCCAAAAATCATTTTAAATCTTTAATAATAATAAATGGTTACCATTGTTAGTTTTTCTGTCTTGATTGCTCATTTTCATAAAGCGTGTGGTTATATAATGGATGTATGCATATATTGACATTTATGCATATTTGCAATATATTAACTTGGGAGCTTTTACACCTCTTATTCGAAATTGTCATCAACTACATTAAAAAGACAAAAAAACACTCAGAACTATGCCCATACATCAAACTGGGTCAATATGCTACGTTCTCAACTAATTAATACGTCCAAAATACGTAACCTTTTTTATAGGAATGTGAGTACAAAGGTAATCGGCATAGATTTGGGTACAACTAACAGTGCAGTTGCATACATTAGAGATTCCAATGACAAGAAATCTACAACTATTATAGAAAATCTAGAGGGGCAAAGAACTACACCTTCAGTCGTGGCATTTAGTAAAGATGGGAAATATATTGCAGGAAGTGCAGCTAGGAGACAGGCAGCAATAAACCCAGAAAATACATTCTTTGCTACCAAAAGGTTAATCGGCCGACCTTTTGAGGATAAAGAAGTACAAAAGGACATGAAAAGCGTCCCATATCGCATAACTAAATCTCCTCATAATGGACAGGCTTATGTTTCAACCACTGATGGTGATATTAAGTCTCCTGCGGAAATTGGGTCTTTTATCCTCGACTATCTCAAGCGTAGCGCCCAGGAATACTTGAATGAAGACATTGACAAAGCGGTTATCACAGTTCCCGCATACTTCAATGATTCTCAAAGACAAGCTACTAAGGATGCTGGTAAGTTAGCCGGTCTGAAGGTCTTACGGGTGGTGAATGAACCGACAGCCGCCGCATTGAGTTTTGGATTGCAGGATACTGCCAACTCTGGTATAGTTGCAGTTTACGATCTCGGGGGTGGTACTTTCGATATTTCCATTCTCGATATCGAAGACGGTGTTTTTGAAGTTCGTTCGACGAATGGTGATACTCATCTTGGCGGAGAGGACTTCGACAATGTCATCACCGACTACCTCCTGGAGCAGTTCTTGGTAGCAAATCCCGATATTGAAGGTCAATCAATCAAGAAGAATAGGGAGGTTATTCAGAGAATCAAGGAAGCTGCTGAAAAGGCAAAAATAGCATTATCGCATGGACCTGAAACAAATATCGATATTCCCTTTATTTATGATAATAAACACCTTAGTGTAATAATGAAGGAAGTAGAGTTGGACGAAATGACGATGCATCTTATCAAAAAAACGATTGATCCAGTGAAAAAGGCTTTAAAAGATGCTGATATCGAACCCGAGGATGTGGATGAAGTTATTATGGTTGGTGGAATGACAAGAATGCCCAAGATCAGAAGTATTGTGGCAGATATTTTTGGAAAAAAACCAAACACTACAGTTAATCCTGACGAGACTGTGGCTCTTGGAGCCGCAATTCAAGGCGGTGTACTTTCGGGAGAGATAAAAAATGTTTTATTATTGGATGTAACACCGCTAACGTTGGGGATCGAAACATATGGTGGTGCATTTTCGCCATTAATCCCAAGAAATACTACTGTCCCTGTTAAAAAAACAGAGGTTTTTAGTACAGGAATTGATGGTCAAACTGGTGTAGATATAAAAGTTTATCAAGGAGAAAGGGGCCTTGTACGTGACAACAAATTGATTGGTGATTTGAAATTGACAGGCATAGAACCCATGCCCAAAGGGGCCCCTCAAATTCATGTTACCTTTGATATTGATGCTGATGGAATTATTAATGTTTCTGCAAGTGAAAAATCCAGTGGGAAGGAAACTTCGATCACAGTCATTGCCAATTCCGGTTTAACACAGGATGAAATATCACGCATTGTGAAAGAGGCAAATGAGAATAAAGAGATGGACAATTTCATCAGGCAGAGAGTTGAACTTTTGACAAAAGCTGATATAATGGTGAGTGATACTGAAAATGCTTTTGAAAAGCACAAGAATGTCATATCGAAAGCTGAATCATATGAATCTGTCTTAAAAGAGCTAAAATCTGTAAGATCCATGATCGATAACTTTAAAGCAAGTGAGAGCGATTTAAAACTAGATGTTAACGAAGTAAAACGCGCAACGGATGCACTACAGAATAGAGCATTGAAACTTTTCCAGGAAGCATCAAAGCTGCAGCCAAAGAATAAACAATAAATTTGAAGTTAGCATCTCCTAGAAGCAGATTCATGAGGGGACCCGTGCTGTTTTCGGGCTATGAAAAATTAGGCGTTCAAACCCGATGATATTAACTTGGACGCAAAAAAACAACTTGTAGTTATTTGCTTAAATGTTATATGATTTTATAGACTTTTATTCATGAATCTCCTCCTTGTGAATGCCAGCCAGAACTTGGAGGGGTGGTCCTTGGAGTCCTTATATATTCTTTCCAATAGCCGCATTGCCAACTCCTGACGGAATTGCTGTATATATGATTTAAGAAGTTCCATTTGATTGTGATCTTGCACTGGTACAGAATAAACTGTATTCAGTGGAAATCCAGGAGTTCCTGGAACAGTAAAATTATCGAGAGCCACGTTCGTTAGTATCTTCAATGCCTCATTATAACTGGTTGTTGGTTTGAGGTGTGCTAAGCAGTCATTGATAAATAGAATTCCGTAGATTAGCACCCTATCAGCCGGTAATTTTATTTCAAAGTTCTTGAAGAATGAGTTAGCTCTGAATAAGTCAATGCATTCATCTACGATATCGTAGTCACTGTTTGCTGGGTATGCTGGTCCACGAAATTTGGAATTCAATGGCAAAAGAACAAAATTTCCCACCATACGGTCATTTTGGGCATCAACAGGAAATGTGGAATGATAGGCCTGGTATAATAGTTCGGAGAGTTTTTGTTAGTAAATCAGTCAGGTCTTCGAAACAAGCCAACCTTGGCAAGAATAACTGACCTTACAAAAGTCAGCTTGGAACCATTACATACTGGCATCTTGTAAAATGGCACACAAATGTTGGAAAGTCACACCAATACACTATTATAATTTTCAATTGCCCGTACTGAACACTTCTTACACGCCTTCAGCTGTCTAGTACTGATTTCATCCGAACATCTTGGAAAAGGGGGCCTTAGTTATTTTTCAATGAAATAAAAATTCGTGAAAAACGATTGTAATTTACCCATAACGATCAATATCTGTTCCAGGTGAACTTCACACAATAAAAATAGAGGAATTATAGAAATACCGTTTATAGAGTTAGAAAGAGTTCCAAAGACAGACAGCTTAGCATAGAACTGGCTATTGCATTGACACATCGTTCAATATTGAACATTTTTAAGAATTGACAACTTGTCGTTCTTTTCGAGCATTTTGGGAAATTATTCTGGCCTTAATTCTTCATCTAAATTTATCGATCCGTGGTTTTAGATATTCCAAGTGTAGAGATAAAGAAAAACTGTGAGTTGCAGAAAAGAACCAAAAGACTGAATTCATTTGGTCTTCACAGATTTGAAGTTTAATCTAAAGGTTGACAGCGCAATTTATGTACAGAGCAAAATAGTGTACCTTTTTATCAATACTTGAGCTATTAGAAGTCAGTGGAAAACTTACAAAAAATCGGGAATCATTCAAATTCTTTTAGAAAAGTAAGAATACAAACAGGTGTGTCTTCATTTTATTTAAGGTACCTCAGCAATACCTTTTGGGTTTTTGAACAAGTATATCAATGATAACTTTTGGAGGGATTAAAGACAGAAACCACATATATTCTGAAATATTTGGTGTAGAGAGACCGAAGCAACTTCAAACTTATGATGGAAATAATGAAAGTGATCATCATCCTTTCAACGGAAGCTCTTCTTCAAGTAACGTCAATCTTCCGGAAAAAATTGAAGATATTAAGAATATGAACGACGTCTTCACAGACGAGATTACCAAAGATCTACTACCACAGAAACAAATAGGGAACTTGAAAGAAGAATACATCTTGTCACGGGATGCACATATTCGTAGTATATCTGATACAACTAGCATATCGAGCACTGATATTACGCCCAGAAATAGTCCAAAAAAAGTAGGGATTGATGAACCGGTGACAAGTGGTGCCCAGTTTATCACCTCTCCTCTTTCTAATTCCAACACATTTGATACTACCACTGCTGGTAGTTCAACACAAAAACACAGTGGTTTGAACCCCTTTGCTCATCGCCCAGTACCACCACAATTAACGAGTAACGAATTTATGTCATCTGCATCCTCATCTTCCTCACAGTCTACAATTAAAGGGTTGGCAAATAGGACAAAGAGTGAAACAGTACCCCGTAGAAAACCATCTTTACCACAGCTCTCAATTGCAAATCTAAAGAAACAAACGAGCTTTTCCAATGGAAGTGGCAATTCTACACCCACTAACGTCAAAAAGTCTCCTCTTCAGGGATTTGGACTTTTTTCTAGACCAAGCTCTAAAGACTTGGGTGAAGGACAGCAACAAATGCCGAACCAGTACACACAGGGTTTGTTTCACTCACCGAAACCATTAAACCAACATGCACAACAATCACAGCAACAACAACCACCACCACAACAACAACAGCAATACGTCCCAAACCATCCAATAAATTCAAGATCAATGTCTATCACGTCTTCGACATTAAAAAGTTTTGCGTCTTCATTACATGGGAAAGGTTCAAACAACAGAAAGTCCTCTCAAAGAGGAGAGACATCGTTAAATCCATTCCACGATTCAAATTATTCTTTCGGAGGTAGTACGCCAACAACGGCACAAAGCTTTGGTGGAAGCCAACCATATTTAGGGTCCAGTTTGGGTATTTCAAATAGCGACTACGGTATAAAGTCAAAAACATCATCGACATCGTTATCGTCAAAGAGATTTACGTCTGTTTCCAATAACTCATTGCACTTTCACAGAAGAAGCAGTGCTTCATTACTGTCCAGCAAACCTGTTATGAGTGCATCGGCTAAGAGACCTCAAGTTTATCCTGCATTACTATCTAAAGTTGCAACAAAATTTAAAAATTCGATCCAATTAGGTGAATATAAGAAGCATGGCTTACTTTATCGCGATGCCTTTACAGGAAAACAGGCAGTTGACGTTATATGTTCAATAATAAGAACCTCTGATAGAAATTTAGCACTATTGCTTGGTAGATCTTTGGATGCTCAGAAGTTATTTCATGATGTTATTTACGAACATAGACTCAGAGATTCTCCACAAGAGGTATATGAATTCACAGACAGTTCAAGGATAATAGGAACGGGTGTTTCTGGTGTTTCTTCCATTGAAGCTCCTGAAACAATGATGCTCTTGCCGAGCTTTTCACAATCAAATACATCAACAGCATATAGTTCAAATGTACCAACAATGTCTGAATCAACAACATCATTAGCAAGAAGTGAATCAACAACCATGTACATGCAAGGAGGAAAACACGAATCGGCGGTAAATCACAATGTTAACGGTGTGTTCACACTTCTCACCGAATGTTATTCTGCAACTTGTACCAGGGAAAGGTTATGCTACTCAATATCTTGTCCACGTCGTTTAGAGCAGCAGGCAAGATTGAATTTGAAGCCAAATGGAGGTTTAAAGAGAAACATTTCAATGGCCCTCGATGACGAGGATGATGAAAAACCATCATGGACAAGTTCCGTTTCTGAGGAAATTTGGAAGGACTTGGAAAAACATGAAATAAAGCGTCAGGAAGCGATCTACGAAGTATATATCACAGAAAAAAACTTTGTTAAGTCACTGGAAATAACAAGAGATACATTCATGAAAACTCTTGCGGAAACTAATATTATTCCAGCAGACATCAGAAAAAATTTCATTAAGCATGTTTTTGCACATATCAACGACATTTATTCTGTAAATCGTAGGTTTTTGGAAGCATTAGCCGAGAGGCAAAAAAGTTCGCCTGTTGTGAGAGATATTGGAGATATTTTTTTGCGTTTTATACCTTTTTTTGAACCATTTGTATCATATGTTGCATCAAGACCTTATGCAAAATACTTGATAGAAACCCAGAGATCAGTCAATCCATATTTTGCAAGATTCGATGATGATATGATGAATTCATCTCTAAGGCATGGTATTGATTCATTTTTATCTCAAGGTGTTTCGAGGCCTGGGCGTTATATGCTTTTGGTAAGGGAAATATTAAAGTCTTCTGACAGCGAGAAAGATAAAAGAGATTTTGACAATCTAACTAAAGCAGTAGAAGCATTAAAAAATTTTATGAAAAGAATTGATAAGGCAAGTGGAGCCGCGCAAGATAGACACGACGTTAAATTACTAAAACAAAAAATTTTGTTCAAGAACGAATATGTTAATTTGGGTTTAAATGACGATAAAAGAAAAATCAAACATGAAGGTATTTTATCAAGAAAGGAAATATCCAAGTCAGATGGTGCTGTTGGTGATATCCAGTATTATTTATTAGACAATATGCTACTTTTTCTGAAAGCGAAGGCCGTTAATAAATGGCACCAGCACAAAGTATTTCAGAGGCCAATACCGTTACCTCTTTTGTTTGTTTGTCCGGCAGAAGATATGCCACCGTTGAAAAAGTATATTGGTTCCAGACCCGATTATTCAGGAACAATATTGAATCCTGAATATGCACAGAATAATCCCAAAAATGCGTTAACCTTTTTATACTTTGGGGCCAAACAACACTATCAAGTCACTTTGTATGCTGTTCAATTTGCAGGACTACAAACTTTGATTGACAAAATAAAGCAAGAGCAAACAAGAATAATTACAGAAACTAGCATGCTAAATGTCACAAAAATCAGTGACAGGTTTTTTGATTTCAACAACAAAATTAATAGTGTTGCTAGTTGTGATGGCGGTCGAAAATTACTAGTTGCAACAAATTCGGGTCTTTATGCTAGCAACATGAAGCGGGAACAAAACAAAACCACAGGAAAAAGATCTACATACTTTTCCACTCCTGTTCAACTTTTACGTCGGAACAATATTACACAGATAGCAGTTCTGGAAGAATTTCAATCGATTCTATTACTTGTGGATAAAAAGCTCTATAGTTGTCACATATCATTATTGCAACAGGAGAGCAACGGGTCGACATTTTTCAAAAAACATAGTAAAGAGCTAGCTAACCATGTGAACTTCTTCGCCGAAGGTGACTGTAATGGTAAGAGACTAGTTGTTACCGCTCATAGCTCATCGCATAGCATTAAATATTTCGAGCACGAACATCCTTTACTTTCAGATGGTGGTAAAAAGAATGTCAAGAAAAAACTAACTGAGGTAAGTTTTGATTCGGAACCAGTATCCATCTCCTTCTTAAAGGATAATATGTGTATTGGCTGTAAGAAGGGATTCCAAATTGTAAATGTCTCATTCAACGCTCAAGAAACATTTTTAGATCCAGCTGATACTTCTTTGGATTTTGCCCTAAAGGATATGCTACGGCCTATGGCAATTTATCGTGTTGGGAAGTTGTTTTTGTTATGCTATACAGAATTTGCTTTTTTTGTCAATAACCAGGGCTGGCGCAAAAGAGAGTCATTTATTATTCATTGGGAAGGGGAACCACAGAAGTTTGCAATTTGGTATCCTTATATTTTGGCGTTTGATTCCAAGTTCATTGAAATTCGCAAAATTGAAAATGGTGAGTTGGTGCGTTGCATATTAGGTGACAAGATCAGGCTCTTACAAACAAGTTCACAGGAAATTCTCTACGTGTACGAAGATTCCAGGGGTTTTGACACAGTTGCATCGTTAGATTTCTGGGGTTAAGCCGGCCCTTCTGGAGAACATTAATACAAACTGTAATAACGTTCCTTTGGGAGTTAAATCAAGTTCATAATTTAAAAAGGGTTTATACATTTTAATAATTATGATTACAATTTCTTCAAGAGGTGTTTTTGACAGCATCAATCCACACAAATTGGTATTTGTCGCGGACTAAATTGTTCTTGATCCAATATATTTTCAAAATCCAAAACTAATGCTAGACCTTAATATACATCTATCATAATTTTTACACTGTAAACATTACTCTTATTCTTCACTGTCCAAAAACCATTTATTGTGACTTTTTACCCCAAATTGATTTCTGGGCCTTGTAAGATATCTTATCTAAAACAGTTCCAACTGCAAGAACACCTCCAATACTGGTGATACAACTTAGGACAAAACCGGACCATGTCTGGGCATGTTGCTCTCTGTTGATAACCTTCAGAGGCGACATTTCAAAATAAACCAACAGGCCCGATACCCCACCTTTGGCATGGAAGGTGTTAGGATGGTCTTCATCCTTGCCACCATTCAGAGGTCTGGAGTGGAAAGTCGAACTGAATTGTGCTGTCTCTATCATTTTTTTGTTCAAATATTCGTATCTTGTAGGAACAATTTTGACATAGTACGAATATTGATGGAAGTGGGTGTCCCTATCTGGAAAAACCTGACGCCCATCTAGCGGTGATACCGCATTTAAATGAGAAGCTTCGCCGCTTTCCAATTCCTTTCCAAAACTCAAATGATGGATAATATGGTTGAAGTTTAATTTCGAGGTCTTATCATAAAGCGAAGTATCGTGCGAATGGCCACGAGGACCCACAAATGTTTTGCCAGGGGAAAAATGTATCTCACCCTGTATTCTATTAATGAGAGCCGTGCCCTTGACTCTACATCCTTCTTTTAAACGGCTATTGATGCGCTCGACATAACCCTCGCGCTCACATTGCTCGATATCCTTACCATCGAAAAAAGCCCATCCTGCTTCAGTGTACGCCTTACGGACATCCTCACATGTTTGGCAGCAGATCTTTTCTTCACTAGGTAGATCATCGTTTTTGCCCTGGTCCCGGGCACCGTAGCATGATCCACAGACGTTTTCTTCAACCGGGGAGTATTTCTCACTACGTTCACCAATTGTCAACTCTGCAGAGTCCAGAGCCTTTCCATCCGCATTCATTCTGATTTTTGTAAAGCCAGATGCCAGGATATCCATCTGTAACTCGCCAGAAGAATCCAAAATGTCTAGATTTAGCAGATCACAGGGCAGTGACGGAAAAGTGATATCAAGGGTTAGATCGAGCTTCATCTGCCTTTCTCTATCGACAACCAATTCAGGCCTCATGACAATCTCATTGAAATGGGACCACTCACTGATTAGCAGAAACATTGTGACAACTATGCACGACAATGTGATGATACCGCCTGTTCTGGTACGAATACGTACATCTTCCTCTGTTTTGGCAAACGCGTCGATGGAGAGTAACGTGGACTTCTTTAAACTCATATTGACTTTAAGACGCCTATTACAGCGATAGTGGTGAATTGCCCTTACTCGTTGATTCTTTGCCCTTCACTTTTAACGCCCGGCCAAGTCGCCTCTGTACTTGTCTTATATTTTTTCATTTATCATTAAATCTCATACACAATATGGCATATATAAAGATATCGTATCTAAAATAAAGAAAGCATAGTTACGAAGAGGTACTCCATTGGCATTCCATGCATATCAGTACTTGTATAGATTAATCAAAATCTAGTATGCCAGATGGCTTGGTGGCGCCCCGCTCACAAATGAGCACTCCAGCACCCTTTCGGCATGATTGGTTCTTGTCTGAGATGCCAAACGCTACAGCAACTGTGCTCTTTAACCTGTAAACTTCTCTTCCTCAATGAACCTAACTAGCACTTTTGACCCAGACTGTAACAGTGGATGACCAACAACCATCTGTACCCACCTATTCAGGCCTTGTCTCCGCTCCTCGATAACGTCGTCGTTGAACCTGTTGCCCAGCAGGATCTTGCCTGGGAGATGCGGGATCACTACTTTCGGGTGGTTCTGGTACATAGATAGTTCTTTGATCAAACATTTGCGGAAGAACTCGAAGTCTGAGTACCGTCTTCTCACTTTTGAAAGTCTTTTGTGGAAGCTGGGCAGGTTCGTTCGACATATGATCTCGTAATCTGTGAACGTTCTGCCTGACGAGTTACCCAGCGGTAAATGTGTCTTGGGATTCACAACCTCCACCTCTAGGAAGTTTTCGGGCTCTGCATATATCTCACTGTAGCTCGGGTCTCTGTGACCTTGCGAGAGCGTAGATCTTTCGGTCGTGCCAAAAGATTTGAATTCCCTGACCATCAGCTGTGAATGAGAGGTGATATTACTAGCTTGTAAAGCTGTTCAAACTGTCGAGAAAAGATCGAAGCACTTCAGCCCCGGCTTTTTGTTGGGTTTTATCTGCTGGACAGCTATTGTTTGTATTAAGTGGCTCTCATCCTTTAAACAGTTCCAATTTAAAAACAGAGCGAGCAAACAACAAACAACGTAGAGACATACACAGAGGCATTTGCAAACGAGATGAACGATAGCACTAAGGAATCCATGGTGGAGGAACATGCTGAGGAGGCTACAAAAGAGGATTCCAAGGACCTGAACCAACCGGAAGACGATGACGACTACGATGTGTTCAGAAACGTTGGCCAAGGACTCGTCGGCCACTACCGAGATATCATGGTCCAGTATTGGCAGGAACTGATCTACGAGATCGAATCGACAAATGAGCCGGGATCTGAGCACCAGGACGATTTCAAATCACACTCCTTACCGTTGGCAAGGATCAAGAAGGTTATGAAGACGGACGAAGATGTACGCATGATCAGCGCAGAGGCACCGATTCTGTTTGCCAAGGCGTGTGAAATATTCATTACAGAGCTCACCATGCGTGCCTGGTGTGTCTCTGAGGATAACAAGCGGCGAACTCTACAAAAGGGAGACATTGCCCAGGCGTTGCAGAAAAGCGATATGTTTGATTTCCTTATCGATATAGTACCTCGTAACGTTGAACAATAGTCAATTTGGCTATATGAAAGGGCCAGAATCACTGGTGGTTTAAGGTCCCCAAGTGTTCCACATTTTTCCAGGTAGCGATGTTCGTGACGAAATGTAATCGCTGTAAGAAAATTCTGCGTATCGGAGCGACCAAACACGAAGAAAACCAATCGATTAAGTTGGATTTTGCTTTGGGATTACCCCTTTCCAAAGTATGTTTCAAGTAGAGTTATGGTCTAACATCCTTAAACAAAAGATAGAAGTCCCAGGCGATAGCGAAGGCTTTCAAGGCTATGGTTACACGTTATCTTCTGGATGAAAATCATTACGGATATTGTCGAGAAGGTCAAAGGCATTCCGGTACGTTGTTGGCATTGATGAAGTTCAGCATAAGCTTCATCCTGTGTATAGTTAACTCTATATAGACAATCGACTCTCACACATCTTTAAATACGACCAAGATGCCCTGGCCACTGGGGATTCACGGGGCAAAGTGGAACAAACCAGAGACCCAGACCTTATTTAATGGAACTTAGCGAATCTCTCGATATATCTGCAAGGATTTCAAGTCTCAGCGCCAATAGTGGAATCCATTTCTCTTACATTGTTTAAACAGCCGGGTAATCATTGTTTTTCCCACGACCGCGGCATCCATATTTGTTTTCTTAAATCTTCGATGTGTACGGGTGTCACCATGTTTTTTTTTTGCCCGTAATGTGAACTCGACTGTTGATTCCAACCTGAAATTAAACTGGGCACTTGTTTTCAAACATAGGCGTTTGGCTTGGCTCACACTGATAGAAGAAGGAGGCACAACACATCACCAATCGCAAACAAGAGTTAATTGTAATAGTAATTGACAGTCTCCCCAACGCACTGTGTTCTACATCCCAAAGTGGCTAGAATAATTGTCTTTTTGTAATGTCTGAAATGGAACAGCTCTTCCAGGCCAGGAAACTGGCCATGGAGAACAGTCCCGCTCAGATGTTGCCAAAAGTTTTAGAGACGTCTATGTCGTTGTACCATTCCAACAAAATCTCTGAAGAGCTGAAATTGCAACTTTCAAGGTTTTTGACCCAACTACTTTTGGACGTCATTGGCAATCCAAATGTACAGTCTAGTGAAAAACCCTTTATAGCATCACAAAATTTAGATACACTCTGGTCAATACTTCTTGATACGAAGGATACAACAGCTTATAAAAACTCAGTTTTGGCGTTTGCAATTTGCTATCCTTTGTTATTCGATCTAGTAGCGAAGACGTCAAATGACAAAATGTGGGACATCATGCAGAAAATGAAGGAATTTATAGTATCTAAATGGAGAACTACCCATCCAATTGGACCTAAAAATACCCCAGAGGATGGGGATCCAGAGGCGGAAGATAATAGCTGCCTGGGCATAAAATTGGCAACTGCTAAATTCATATCGGAAATCATCATCGTACATACATCATCGAATCCAAATTCTAACAACTCAAAATTGACAATCAGCATATCATCCATACCCGACTCACACCCGGTAATATCAAATAAACAACAGATTGAGTCAGAGGCCAAAAAATATTTAGATCTACTTTTAAATTTTATAGTGGAGGAACCATTCATGTTGAGTCCACTATTCATTGGTATCTTGAATTGCCTTGCATTCGTTATGAAACAGAGACCACAGGCAACAATGCGGATTTCAACGGCGCTATTGAAATTCAATCTCGACGGAAAGTTTCAGTTTGATAACCAGCCTGTCTTAAACTTTCGGCTAGCAAAGAGGTTTGTGGAAAGATCGTACAAGAATTTTGTCCAGTTTGGCTTGAGACAGCAACTCATCAAGAACAGTGGTTCTATGGCCCCACTACATAGTAAGCTCTTGAAGATCTCTCAAACGCTACATGTGATAGGGGAGGAAACAAAGTCGAAGGGTGTTCTGAACTTCGATGCAAACCAAATGGAACACAAGATGAACCCTAAAGAAAAGCAAAAATATCTAGCACAGAGAAGAAGAAGGTTAATGTCATCCAAGCCGTCGAATGATCTAACACCCGGACCAGGATCAACTCAAATGTCCGCTACTCCATCCCAGCCGCCAGCTGAAAAAAGAATGCACAGCGTTACTCCACCTACCCATGAAACGCCGATTGATAAAGATTTACAGTTTCTCAACGAGCTGCAGAAATATACCATGTCCAAGAGTAACATTTCACAATTCTTTAACAACTCGCCAGTCGCATTTGACAACACATATGGCTCGTTATACTCACTAATGAACAGTAGCACCTCTAACCAAGATGTCACGAAATTATCCCAAGACGCAATGGTAAAGCTAAGCAATGAAGCATTTTATAGAGCGGACACCGCGCAATTTATCGCTGGTTTGTCGATAGTTGCATCAAGATACACAGATTTGATGAACAAGGCGTCTCAGAAGAAAACTACAGCTGGAGATGAGCCAGAGACTACCAAAAAGAGGAAGCCTAACGACGATGTCGCACAGGCTTCGTTAAACTCAGGCAAGAAAAAAGCCAAGACAGAAGGCAGTAGTAGCAAGAAGGGCTCCGAGAAAAAGCTTCCGAAGTCTGAGGAGCTCTATGACGACGAAGACGAGGATAACGCAGCGTTGGCTGAAAGTAAAAATAATGAGGTGGATCTTGGAAGCCCCGAGCCGATGCAAACAACCGAAAAAATAGCACATCTACAGCGCATCGTGACGAAGATAATCGATACGCAAAATAACGATGAGAACACCGGCGTCACCAACTCCAATAATGGAGACGAGAACCCGCTTGCCAGAGTAAAACTATCGAAATGGGACAGGAAAGAATCCTGGATCCAGATCTTGACAAGGCTCGCGACGCGCGGCGTCGTCCACAACTGCGACATGAGTAACGTCATCCGCCAGACGTTATACGACTACTTCCTCGAGGACGTCAACGGCCGCGTGGGAATGGTGCTGGAATGGCTCAGCGAGGAGTGGTTCTCGGAGGCCGTCCTGGACGTGGACGGCGACAAGGGGTCCGACCTGGCGAACTACACGAAGTGGTCTCTGACCGTTTTGGAGGGCCTGACGCCGTTCCTGGAAAACCAGCACAGGAGACTTTTTATCAGAATGATGAGCGAGTTGCCGAGGCTGACGCAGGAGCACATCGACAAAGTGCGGCCAGTCTGCCTGGACCCTGCGCGGAGCTCCCTGGGGTTCCAGTCGCTGAAGTTTCTCGTCATGTTCAGACCGCCGGTCAAGGAGATGGTCCGGAATTTGCTGGAAAAGCTCAAGACCGAGGATGCCGGCACGGCAGCGCAATGCGACGCCATTCTCAACAAGTTCTACTGATTGTTGAGGAGGCAGGCCCCACTGCTGCACCTGAGACAGCTTCTGCATGCATGACGGGTTTTCCAGTGCGTATTTTGTTAATTGAGTGTATTATGTCTGTAGTCTGTATTATTATAGCACGTTCACGCACGGAAGCGGCTTTTCTTGGCGCCCGGTGCTTTTCTAGAACCTCCTATCCCCATAGTGGCGCGGAGCCCTCAGTCTACGCAGGAACAGGCGTTAGCGGCACGGCAACGGCGGAGCAGGCGGGGTGCATGGACACTACACCCACTCATCACATAGCTTAACCCTGCACAAGTCCAGGGATGGCGATGCATCGTCGTGCACGGGCTCTGCAGGTACGCCACACGTGATGTGGCCCTAAGAGTAGTGCAATTCCGTGAAGAGTTTTTTAGTGAAAAAAAATTTTTCTTTGAGAGACTTAAGTACAGTAATAATTAGGTTAGGCATATCGATGCCATACTTAAGGAATATAGTCCAACACTGAAACAAGTTGAAGACACAACTCATCTCGTACTGCTGAGCAAGTACGGACGCGAATATTGAACGCAGAAGAAACAGGAGTCTGAAAAGTTTCCACTAAACGTTCTCCTCTCCTTTTTAGCTTGTGCTACCGACTGCTCGTACCTCACTTGACACACGGTTTGGCAATACGTGAGCGTTTCTGCGTAACAATAAGCAAGAAGGCAAGCCGCAGCACAGCCGATCCGAGTGCCGAACAGAGTTTTTCATCAGGTACCGTCACTGCGATTTTCTGCTCCACTCCAGGAAGATCCGAGTATAGACATTCCTTGCGCAATAGCACACTGGGTTCAGGCTTCTGCACTCACAAAACAGTCCTTCCACCATGAAGAGTGCCTTTGAAGAATTTGGAAGTAATCAGGCCAACTACAGCACGAGCAGCAGAGGCGCGCATCCAGGTGCCGTTTTCCTTTCCCCTCAGTCGTCGGCCATGAATTTGAGCAACAGCACTGCGAGCGGGATGGTATTGTCGCCGCAGCTGAGCGCGCAGAACCCCGGCGGAAGCAAGTCGATTTTCAGCGACGTGCTCGACCAATCGTTGACCCTAGACAGTTCGCCACAGGCCATCTCCGGCTCGGCTTCGTCGAGCCAGCACCAGCAATCGCAGTCCAGAACCTCGCCAGGCGGGCAGACACAAAAGTCTGCCGCCGGCAACATGTCTTTAGGTAACCAATCAACGGTAGTTTCAGCATCTTCAGCAGCCGGTTCTGCTGTCATCTCACCCATGATGCAATCCCCTCCACGGGCATCAAATTCATCCATGTTTTTAGATTCATTCTCAAGGCCTAACACTGCCAATAACATTTTAAATATACACAGCAGGTCACAGTCGTTCCAACAGCCGCAAACGGGCCAGCAAGGCGCAAATCAAAACCAATCTCTGCAGCAACCCCAGGGCTCTCTTCCTGGAAGAGTACCAGTTCCCCTAGCTCAGCCACAGACTCAGTCCGCTGCGCAGCCGCAATTACAGGCTGACGGGAACGTTGTCAATTTCAACCAGGACATCAACCAGTTGTGCTCCTGGATTTCCATGTTGACGAGTTCGCAGCAAAACACAGTCATCGACAACCTTCTGGCGACACTGAATGAGGACGTGCTGCAGTACACGAAGTTGAAGCTTGATAGTCTAATTAACATTGGGTACTTGTCGCCAACAATTCCAGCTCTGGCGTCACCGGTTCCAAATAGAGAGTCCTATTCGGTTACTAACCTGGACTCTGTCTTTGCCAGTAAACTTCATATGATGGATAACTCCAACCGTATGCAGGATGGCATGCCCGATGTTCTTACCGACAGCTCTTTGCTTTACCAACAGTGGTCACCACAGCCTATGTCCTACTCTCAACCCATCTATGACTATATCAAAGATGTCCACCAGAGACCGAAGTCAGCCGACCCTCACATTTCAAGGAACATGAAACCTAATGGCCACCAACAGATTGGTAACGGCAATGGAATGATGGGTTCAAGCATAGCAAACAAAGGCAAGAAAATGCCATTGAATGGGATGTCCCTTCTGAATTCCTCTATTTCAGTTGGCAATGCTGGCCATTTGCATCCATACAGCAATGAAAATGTTAGCAAATCTCATGCAAACCCAAGCCAAGGCAATACGAGCAACGGTGGTAGCCAATTTCACATTTCTAGCAAGTCTAGATCAAACCCACCAAGTGACATTGACAACACACCCGTCAGCTCAACTGGAGATTTTGTCATTTCTCCAAGCCAAACGGGGCAAGGAAGTTCTGGTGCTTCTAGCGCCGGAGGCGTCAATGGGAACTCAGGTTCCTCAATGAATCCGCGTTTACTTACTGATCCACGCTTGCTAACGAATATACCAGCATGGCTGAAATCATTACGCTTGCATAAATACTCGGATGCTCTCAGCGGAAAGAAATGGGAGGACCTTGTATATCTTGACGATACCAACTTGGAGGAGATGGGTGTCAGTGCACTGGGTGCACGTCGCAAACTACTCAAGGCGTTTGGAATTGTCAGAGAGTTAAAAGAGAAAGGTCTGATCGAACAGAGTGCATATTCATGATAGATGAAAGGCCGAGAACATGAAAAAGTTTTGAGTTTCTTAAATGGGCCTTTGAAATGCTTATCATCTGTCTACGCCATAAATTGACCAGTAGAAATGAGCTGTACTGTATGTGTATATAAATCGAGTTATAGATATGAGCAACTTAGCATACTACAAAATCGAACTGATGTGTAGAGAGTATAATAACTGTCACATTTTGCAGAAACAGCTTGAAAATAACATTCCCGCCAATCAAAAAAATAAATTACACGTACAACTCTATATACGTTGTCTGTATATTTTATGCACACATACTGCATCATGAGCTTCTTGTCTAGGCTTTCACACAATGGCGTGTGCAAGACTGCCCACTTAAACTTATAAAAGCAAGTTTTCCGTTGAGTCTATAACTAGATATTGATCTGCTCTGCTGAGCAAATCTCTAGAATGCTAATTTAGGAGCCTTGAGTCTTGCTGGTCCAGTAACTTTTGTTTTTAGCGATGTTATCAGTCAAAAATTTCAATTCTGGGAATTTTTGGACTAACTCGTCAAAATACTGCTCTGCAAATGTGTTGATGAAGAAAACTTGGCCTGCAGGGATGTCAGGATATCGCTCTATCAATTGCTCAGGACTTGCACCGGATATGAATGTGAGTGTGCGTTCGTCATTTAGAGTCTCCTCGACTACTTCCACTTTTTCCTGCGCTGTGGATGTTGGGCTTGGGGAAGTCTCCAAGTCTGCGCAATCCTTAAACTCCAGTGTAATGAGGCACGCCCACTGGGCCGAGATGTCCAGCGGTCTTGTAACGTTGGATATATCTGCTGACTTGATGATCAACGATATCAAGCTACTCTCCTGCGATTCGTCCTGAGGATTGAGGTGCATCAACTGTTGCACATATTCTGCATGCAGAGCCATGTCTGTGGCCAGGATGGCATCTGATATGAGCTGGTCTCCGTCTCCAATGCGCTTTCCCTGCAAACTGGTCGAAGATGTGACCTCCTCTGCAAGCCCTGTGACGGACTCTGATCGCCTTGGAACCTTGGCTGTGAGGAGTTGCGGCCAGTAGTCTTTGATCATGCTGCGGAACACCTCGCGATGGAAATTTTCCAGGACGGACTTACTCTCGAAATGCTCTGCGATGGGAGACTTGAACTTGACCAATATGGAGTTGTTGGTGCCCGGATGGCCCACGTCGTGCCCTATGGCCGCCATGCAGAGTAGTAGGGTCGTGACAGGCGGTATCTCCAGAATGCAGGTTAACTTCCAGGTAGCCTGGAGGACGTCCACGGCATGGCGGAAGTTGTGGAATCTGTTGACCTGGTGGTAGGAGGCTTCCAGCGTAGCCAGCAACAGAAGAAGCCTGTGGTCTGAGATATGCAAATAGCTGGGGCAGCTCTTGGAAACCTTCGAGATGATGAGATGGGCGCAGAAGAGAAGCTCGCAAGTGTTGAGCCGCACGGCTGGGAACGCCCAGGAGTCTATGTACGACCAGAACTCGTCTGTGCGGCCGGCGAGCGGCTCGAGGAGGGGCGCTAGGTCGATGCGGCGGATCGCGCGCGGGATAGTGTACGTGGTCTCGTTGTTCTCGCTGCCGATGCAGAGCAGCAGGTGCTTCCACATCGAATAAATATTTCCGCCGCAGTTGGAGTCTCCTGTGCTGCGGATGACGCTCATGTTCGCGGCGGGGTCTGCGTTGTGGCCGAACATCCAGTGCCGCATCCTGTCAAGCCGGAGAACATGCTTGTCGTCGCCGGGCCACGCACTGGCGGCGTCCCGGGTGATCTCGTCCTCCAGCTGCCAGAACTCGCGGATGTCCGCCTGGTTCAGGGCGACGATGTTGAGCACGGGGAAGTGCCGGTTGATGACCCTGTTGAGCTGCGGGCAGAGGTCTGCGGGGACTGCGCCTGAGGCCGCTGGGCAGAGGACAACGACGGAGAGGTCGCGTTCATAGCTGACGTTGTGGACGATTCTGTCGTGGAAGAGCCGAGCGTAGAGCTGCTCGACGTCCGGCAGCGGGACATGGCGGTCGAACACCGCGACGAGCGCGTCCAGCTCTGAAGCGCGCTGCTGCGTCGCGGCGCCGCCGATAGTGAAGATGGTGTACATCGCTGTGTGGTGGTGGGTCGCCCGTGCTGCGGTCTTCGCGTCGCGACTGCGCTGTGCTGTGCTGACACCGGGCTGCTTATATACAGGGCGTAGGCTGTGCCGTTCCTGTCGGGGCTCTGGGCAGGCTACCTCTGTGGTTGGGGCTGCGGCTACGGCTGCTGGTGGGTGTGGAGTGAGCCGGAAGGTGGGCGGATACTACGTGGCTATGGGCGGTCCTGCTAGCAAGCCCATACAACGTTGGCCCGGGTGAGTGAAACGGCGGTGTCTGTGGCAGAGCTGGAGGGCTGTGTGCTGCCTGGGTGGTGTCTTTGCCGTGTGTCGGGTCTTGTGTCAGCGCGGACGGTGGAGACGTCTTTGTGCCGGCTGTTGTGCTGTCGTGGACGTTGCGAAATGGGAGTGTCTGAGCGGAATCTGCCCTTACCGACGACGGGCTATAGCTGGCCTGAAACAAGGGCAATAAATAGTATCAGCGTTTGGAAGGACATGAAAAAGTCGAAAATCGAAATGGAAAGTTTTTCTGAGTTTTTTAGGCTATTCTGCGATTTCTTTTTCTGACGCCGTGGCAAGAGCGCAGGGCGCAGAGCACAGTGCGCACAGATAAGACCGGGAGTGGGGTAACGCCAGAGAGCTGTCGCAAGCGCGAGCGGGCGCCGGCAGGCGCCGGCAGGCGCCGGCGCGTGAAACGCACAGCAGCCAGCGCTGGCACCTTCAAACGCCACCGCCTGAAGGCGCGGCCGCCTGGCTGCGGCCGCTACGCCAGACATACGTGGCCGCGACGTCGCTGCGTCAACATTCCAAAGCGGCCAGTGTGTCGTTTCATTGTGCCGCGCCGTTTCTTGTTCCTGGCCACGCAACCCGGTCTGGAGACAAAGATCTCGCGCGCGTTGCTTTTGCCGACTGGACTAGGAAGGCGTAAGCCGGCAGCGTCGCCGGGGCAGAGGGCGGACTTCGGGACAGCGCGGGAAGCCGCTCGGTGTGCGTGAGCGTGCGGGTGTGCGTGCGTGCGTTATGGGCTGGCGCGGCAGCCGCAGGACACTTAGCGGCAGGAGGACGGACTGATTAGCACGTGACAAACCCGTGTATATTGTTCACGGGCTTACCTCGGGGATATCAGTGCCTCGGTGCGCCGGTGAGATTGACGCCAGGGCCGAAGAGGGTGCATGTACGAGCAGCGACGTGCAGCAGGGCCCTGCCAAGAGCCCCAGTCGCGAGCCGCAACACGGGCTTTAGGCGCGGACGCAGGTTCGGCGAGTTCGGCGGGCGCGGGCGCGCCCGCGCCGGTGCCGTGGGGTTCGTCGTTCAGCGGGCTGCGTCTTTGCGCAGCGGCGCAGCGGCGCAGCGGTGCCTGTGCTTGGTTGGACGGCGACTCCGGCCGGCGGTTCGAGCCGCCCAGGGGGCCCATTTGGGCTCCCTGGGCTGTTGCGACACCGGGTGTGCCGGGCGTGCCGGGCGGCAGGTCGCGGCGGAACGGCTGCTGCACCCAGACGCCCTCGCCGTGTGCGTCTGCAGGCGCCGGAGTCAGGCGCGCCCGGTCCCTTGACTCCTTCCGTGCCGGCAAGCAGGGGTCAGAATCAACGCACGTGAGCGCTCGCGACTCCTCCTCGCCTTATCGGTGCCATTGCCGGCACTGCCTTCACGTGCTGACTTCTCCCCCGGCCAGTATATAAAGCGGTACGCGCAGGGCAGCAGTAACAGCTCGCCATCGCAGCCTCACGCAGCCCAGCCAGACATGCTTGCCTCGAGAACCGCAGTGCGCGCCGGCGCCGCTTTCCGCCTCGCGCTGAGATTCCAGTCCACCAACGCCCTGACCAAGACGCAATTGCCCTTCACCTTCTCCGGCGCGGGCCCCGTCGCGGTCCGCTACACCGCGCAGCACGAGTGGATCGCTGCGCACAGCGACGGCACCGCATTCGTCGGGATCACCAAGTACGCCGCCGACGCCCTGGGCGACGCCACGTACATCGAGCTGCCCGAGGCCGGCGCAGAGGTCGAGAAGGGCGAGTCTCTTGGCTCCGTCGAGTCCGTCAAGTCCGCCTCTGAGATATACCAGCCCGTCTCCGGCACCGTCGTGGAGGGCAACACCGCGCTCGAAGACCAGCCCCAGCTGATTAACCAGGACCCACTCGGCGAGGGCTGGATCGCAAAGGTCAAGCTCGCCAACCTTGCCGACGTCGAGGCCGACGAGGCCCTGCTGACCCTCGAAAAGTACGAGAAGTCGCTGCAGGAGGAACACTAGTCAGTTTTCGCGCATAAATAGATATTTTTAGTCTAACAGCTACACATGGGACTTCGCATACTCCACAGGCGTCTTGGTCGAGATCTGCAGCGCGTGGATCTGTCCCGAGCTCATCTCCGCCTCCAGCAGCTTGTAGACCAGCCGGTGCCGCTTGGGCAGGTTCAGCCCTTGGAACTGGTCGCTGACAATCTCCAGCCTGAAGTGCGACTCCTTGGCCTTCTCGGGGCCCAGCACCTCGTAGTGATCCGCATGTTTGTACGAGTCGTTGTACAGCTCGAAATGCGTCAGCGTTGGAAACGTCGCCTGGATCTTCTGGATGATCGTTTGGGCGACGGGCCCATCAATCCTCTGGTTCGCGGGAAGGTTCTGAGCGGCGTTCATCAGGCGGAACGATGATCTCAACATGTCAGGTGTGGATTGCAGGATGCCGCTTGGCCGTGATCAATCTCTGCTTTCTGCCTCTGTTGTTAGCAGTCCAACCTGCCCCAGCCAGTAGTTTTTTCAATGCCCGCTCCGTTCAGCTCGCGCATATATGAAATGAGCAATAGAGGCCGGTGAAAAACAAGCACCGCTTGTGCCGTCTACATACCATACAGGCTCGCGAAGACAGGCACCATCATTGCATTCCGGATGTTCAAGAGGTTGTACACATTGCCAGTCGTCAGACGGCCAAACCTGCGTCTTTCCTCTCTTCGTCTATACTCGCAGACGCCAGAGGAAAAGCTGATATACGAGAAGCTGAATAAGGCGCTGGATCCATCTCAGCTCCAGGTGGTCGACATTTCCGGAGGCTGTGGGTCCATGTTTGCCATAGACATCACCAGCTCCAGGTTCCAGGGTCTCACGATGATTAAGCAGCACAAGCTCGTGAACCAGGTACTGAAAGAGGATATTCCGCGCTGGCACGGCCTGCAACTCCGCACAAAGATAAAATAGAATAGGTGCAATGCAGACATTGTAACTTGTACATATGTGACTATTTATTAATAATAACAACTTTTGAATACATAAGCGTTTACAATATGGACACGCGATCGGGAACTGCGTCCCCTTAACACTTCTCTTCCTTCTCTTCCACGACCTCTTCCTTGATCTCCTCAACAACGGTGTAGTCATCGTCATTCTCCTCTGGAAGGATGTCAAAGGCCTTGTAGCCGAATTTTTTCTCTGTTTCGACAGAAACCTCCTTTCTGTACTCGTGCCATTGCTTCAACATCTCACGTTGGTTCAAGATCAAGTCTCTCAAAGCACTGTCAGCCTCCATAGCATCCTGCTCTTCGAACTGCGCAGACCACTCTCTCAAGTTCTTTCTAACCTTCTTCTTTTCAGCATTGGTCAACAAAGAGGCTGGTCTTGGTCTCCAGGTGAAGTGTCTGAAGTTTGGAATGGTGTCTTCGTTTAGAACGTTACCGGCAACGTCGAAGATTCTGAAACCATTCTCGACCTTGTGCTTCAACGCACTCGACCAGGCCGCCAAGTATCTTCCAGATGGATCCCATGACATATCGGTGGCAGCATTGTAGGTTGGGTGTCCGATGTCCTTCAATGAGGCCTCGAAAGCTTCCGAATCGTTGATGTTCTTCTGGCCTGCAAAATCCATGTCGAAAAATTCGAAGTCAGATTTACGCACATTGGGCTTTACTAGAGTGACCAAGGCAACAAATCTGCCGGCTGGAGACCAGGTAATGGTGTTGTAAAATTTAGGATCAGTTGTCTTGACAATTCCCCATTTTCTGTCCGTGACTATGCTACTTTTAGCTCCCTTGTCCTTCTTTTCCAAGGCATAGAACTGAGCATAGTTCTTTGGAATGGCTGGATTGTCGTCACCATTCTCACGAATACCGATGATTACAAATCTGTTTCCATTTGGTTCCCATTCGAACGCGATGACACAATCTTTGAGATCCATGTTTATAACAGGAATGTCCTTCTCGTTCAATTTACAGATTTCCAAATTGCTGAACTGTGTCTTACCAGACTTAGTATGACGTTCGACGTTGAAGCACAAGTATTCCGATTGGTTTTGCCAGTGAAGAGTGACACCAGACACTTGGACCAAGTTCACTGTCTTCAACACTCTTCCACGTGGAACTTCCACAATGGTTGCCTTACAAGACATGTTATTAGTCTCTGGAGTCCAGTAGGCCAAGATAACGGCTGGTTCATCTGTACTTCTGAATGGTTGCAACTTGACACCTGTTGGTGCGAAGCTAAAATCACGAACTCCTGAGGCTTTCAAGGCTTTGCTCTCCAAAGGAGCAAAACCCTTCTCAACGTCATGGACGACAAGAGTATCACCAGCCAAACGAGCACAGTACTTGTCATCGTAAGACCACTTAACAAATGGCCATTGTAAGTATGGAGTTTTGACAACTGGGAAAGTTGTAACCAGTAGACCTGTCTCAATCTCCCAAATACAAATATTGTGGCCCTCATTCTTCTTGGTGAATGGGCAGTCCTTGTCGTCATTGTCCACAACTAGACCCTCTGGGGCAAATGTAACCAGGAACCTTTCACTTGGTGAAACAGATGAAGTTCTGACTTGGGGATGGTAAAATCTTCTCAAATGGTCAAAATGTGGACCACCCCATGCAACTGCACCTTGTGGATGGTAGGAGAACAAGTACGTACCTTGTGGAGAAAATCTTACATAGTTTGTTGACCAGTTTTTTCTGGATTCGACAATATCCCTGGCTTCAGAATTTGGAGAGTTCCAAGCAACAGTGGTTTCATCTTCAATTTGCAAAACAAATTGGTCTCTGCTGTTCTCATCCTCTAACCAGGATTTAAGCGCACTTGCTGGCACATACTCTGGAATGGGTGGCTCAACAAACTCGGTGTTAAAATCATTCGAATTATCTCTCTCAACATCTCTCATGGTGTAAATGAACAAACGGTGCTTCAAATCCAATCTCTTGGTGTGAAATGCCTTGATGATTTTCTTACCATCTGCAGGAGTGGCGCATTCGACAAACAAAAAGCCCTTAGTCTTTTTTGTTTCTTCGTCCAATGGGAATTCCATGTCAATAACTTTACCGGCCTTGGAAAACAAACCAAGTAAAGCTCTCTTAAGCACTGGAATCTTTGATTCTGGAATAACAGGAGCACCCGTTACAACGATGTACTGCTCGAAACTGAAATCTCCATTGACCTCATATTCTTGTTCTAATTCAGTGAAGTCCAAATCGTCAACCGATATGTCCTCTAGTTTAATACTTTCACTCATAGTTGTCATTGTCTATATCAATACCTTTTAATCGAGCAACGAGTTAAATATCAATCTTTTTACTGTTTTCTATTTGTTAAGAATTGTTTAAACCAAGTAAAACTTTTACCGATGAATCCTAGATTTCTAATTAATTTTCCATACTTTATTACTGTGAAAATTTTCAAAAGATCAAACAAAGATTCTTGAAAACTCATATTCAGGAAACGCGTGCAAACTAGCATGTGATTATCACATGCTAGTTTCCTTTTGCAATAAGATCAGACTAGAATTGTCAAGATGAGAAGCGGAAAGAAATAGGTAAACAAACAACTCCATCTACTCGAACAGTGGTTGAAGTGTGTATTTGATAACAATTATTGAGTGAATGAAAGTTTTGTTAAGTTTTTCATCGTGAAATTTAAGATTTTTGACCCGTTTATTGAGATTGTAGAGAATTTAGAGCAACAGAAAGTGCCTATCATATAAGGGATACAATAGCCAAGATAGTTGAGACTGGAAACACGGTATGGCTGATGATTCAATAGGTGCTCATAGCTTTTGGCGTGATCATACGCCCACGACTAACTTGGAAGAAAATGAATATGAGCCACATCTTGATAAAGATAAGAAGTTGGAAAATAGTCCTGGGGCCCAAAATGCTACTCCAAGTGACCAACAGAATGATGAAGTCAACGAGGATTTTGACCAGTTGACCAAGCTGCAAGATTCTAGTCATATTCAGAGGTTGTCAGCGAAACTTGCAAAGATAGATTTTAATGATGATGATGAAAATGTTGAAAGTGACCACTCCGATATTAACATACCAAAATTGCGAGAATCTATGACACCTTGGAGGACAAGAGATAAACGGACAAGTGCCCTAACTATCCGTCGTCTTTCCTCCAATGCTGAAGTAATTTCAACACCAAATTCAAAGAGAACTACACGAAGCTCTCTCTTTTCGATTGATGGAACTAATACTCTGATACCGACTGCTGGTTCAGGAGAGGTCGAATCTCTGCAAAAACAGTTGACAATTTACAAGCTGAAAGTACGAACATTACTTGAACTAATAAAACAAATGAATTATGGTGACAGTGATGAAAACAAACGAGCGTCTTTTTATGATAAGGTCTTGGACAAAATATCCAGTACGTCAGCCAACGACGAACTATTCAAACAGATTAATGTTTTGCAGCAAACTTGCAAAGATAAAACCAATGAAATTGACGATTTGCAACAGCAGCTATCCGTATTGAAGCATGATTTGCAGGATACAAAAGAAGAACATACTATAACTCTTGAATACGCAAATGAGTATATGAAACATTCAGAGCAAATATCGACAAGTATTGATAACATGTTGACTTTGCTACTGGATAGTCTTGATACAATTCCTGAGGAGCGTGATGCATTAACAAAAGCGAGACAAATCTCTTCGACCTTTGTAATGGTCAAAATTAATGCTCTGATGTCGTCTATTTCAAGACTTCTAACAAATATAAATAGGGAGAACCTCCAAAAAAATAGTAGAGGGCACGAAATAAACTCATCATCCAATACACATGTAGGTGAGGTTCAAAATGAATCGGTGAACAATGTTTTGAAAAGCTCAGACGGTTTACAGGATTTGTTCAACGAGGCGACCATGGATACAAGGTTGGAAATTGCCATTGAGGGAATTCACGAGGAATATGACAACTTCATACAAGGTATTAGAAAGAAGGTAGAGCAATCTGCAAAGTTAGAAGACTTATTATTGAACAAACTCTCAGAGCAGCAACGATTGATCCAAGATATTGCAACAGCTAGTCTTGAACAAGAATCCGCATCGTTCAACTCACAACAAAAAGCAAATCATACGTCAGTTAACAGGAATAGTTCAGGGAAAGCTGATTTGGACATTGTGAACTCCTATCAGGAGCATATTGAAGGTTTGAATAATTTGGTCACAACTCTTAAAAACACTCTTGAAGAAAGAAATGAACAAATAGAACTATTAAATATTGAGAAACACACGAATTTCAGATCTAATAAAGTTGAGAAGCAACTCAGGAAGGAACTAGAAGAATTTAAAGAATTGGCTAGAATGAAGGAAATTAATTGGGAGAAATATTCTTCTGACCTCGAAAAAAAGTTAGACCAGCTAGAAAATAATAAAGACCATCTCCTTACAATAATAGAGGATATGAGCAGTCAGTTGGAAACTTCGGAAAGGCAATATAACTTGAAAGAGACACAATTAGAAGAATCACTATTGAAAGCCTCTAAAAAGATCAAACTTCAAGAAAAGGAAATTCATGAGATGAATATCCAATTGGATGACATTATTCAAAAGATTAATATTTTTGCAGATGAAAATGAGCAGCTGGAGTCGGCTTTAGCCGATGCTGTAAAAAGTGCCTCTTTGTTGAGAAAATACCAATACTGTTTTGACAATTTCAAGGAACACCTCTTATTGCACATAGCAAAAATGTTTCAGTCGTTATCAAAATTATTACAGCAACAGTCTGTAGATCAATCCACCAGGAAGTTGGAGCAAATTAGTAATATGAAAGGAATACGTGATGCTAGAGTTATGCAGCCAAAACTGGAATCCTTGTATAACTTTATGGAAACTGCGCTGGATTCGATTGTGGACTCTCACAAAGCTTTAATTCTGTCTCAAAAAGGCAAAGGCAAACAAAACAGCAACCAAGCCAAGGAGCTGCACTGGAGGATTGAAGAACTTGAAAAGAAGTGGATCTCCGAAAGAGAAAGGCGAAAATTAGACAATGACGCTTCTGATTCCAGAATACATCGTCTTGAAGCAGAAAATGAGTACTTGAGAGAACAACTATACGAGAAGTCCTTTCATGAGAAAAAATCGCGGGAATGAACACTCTCAATTGTAACAATACGCGCATAATAGATCATATTAATTTTAAAACTTGATGATATAAATCTTATGAAATGCATATTACTATTTAGGATATAGTACATTTTAATTTGAAATACTAAATCATACAGTTTAATTTATCTGTATGTCTCCATCCCTATCTGTCTGCTGTTCTGGAGCTGGAACTGGCGCAGCATTTTCATTATCACTTGCATTTCCTTTACCTGTAGAATCATCACTGTCGCTGTCGCTGTCGCTATCAGCATCGCCATTAACTTCATTCTTGGCATATTCAATTGCTTCAGCCAATAAATCGCCATCTACAAACTTATGCAAACCATTTGTTTCTGAAATTGAACACCAACTTAATTCTAATTCAAAATCTTTTTCCTTGTTGTCTTCGTGTGCTATGTAGATAATTCTTGCAGCGTGTTTTAGAGCCTCCTTTGCCGTTAAGCCCTCTTGGTTCTTGTCAAAAAGCTTTTCCAATTCTGCTTTTGCCGATTGCCTGCCTTTCCCAGTTGCCGCACCCCTGTAGCCCCAGTACGCTCCACTTGGTTCGATCATATAAAGGTGGGCACCATTTTCGTCCACACCACCAAATATAGCTGAAACTCCAAATGGTCTTACACTGTTGTATAGTGTGTGAGCCTGAACGTATTGACCAATGCGATCAGCTAAGGCTGGGATTGGGATAGGCCTCAAGTGGTTTGTCTTGAAGTCGGCTGCTTCTTCTCTGCCCCTATTCACTAGATGTCTACCATCTGGAATCAAACCTGAGTATACACAACCAACATGATGGTCAATACCCTGAATTTTAACGTTTTTCTTGGGTACGAGAAGCTTTGATGTGATGATCTTTTCTACACCAAATACCACCCCATCGTTGCACTTGATTCCTATGGAAGTAGCCCCATTCTCCACGGCTTTGACAGCGTATTCAACCTGAAAATTTCTACCGTCGGGTGAGAAAACACTGTTGGATAAATCGTATCCAGTTCCGATAGAAGTCATGATTTGTTCCTTTGAAGCTGTGCCAGTTTAGTTCTTTTCAATTAGAAATTCTATTGAATCACTTGAATTTTCTTTTTTGCTACAGCTAAACTGCTGAAATAGAAGAATTGACCCTTGTTGATTCTTAATATTTTGCTTCAGCAAAGTTGGTTTTGTCTAGTTGGCTCTCTATCTTTGTTTTATACATCCCTACGTTTGCCACCTTCATATTGATATTCATGAAGTTGAATTTCTATCAACAGGTCACATGCCAGAAATTTTCACTTTGCTCATGTGATTTTTAAGGTAGTATGTGACTACCATTAAAGGTTGTTTTGTATTCAATTGGAAGAAAAATAGCTTGGAAATAAGGACCATAGTTTGGATGAATAGACGCTTTTCCGTCTGATATCTGAACTCCTCTTCAAAAGGTTGGAACTTTTGTTAGTCATTTTTATGAAGGGAAGCGAATATCTGTCCTGTGTTTGCTGAAAATGGCCAAAGAAACCATCAAAGTGGTGTTGTGCGGCGATGACGGTGTTGGAAAAACCAGTCTGATCGTAGCACTGCTAAAGGGTCAATTCCTCCCAAATTTGCAAGATGTCCTTCCAACAGTGAATATTCCGAGGGATTTCACCTCAAGTCGATATTCACCAAAAAGCACTTTAATTGTTGACACTAATAATGCGGATCCGGCCGCGCTCCACGAGGAACTGAGGAATGCAGATGTTATTTGGTTGGTTTACAGCGATCACGAATCATATGAGCGCATTTCTCTGTACTGGATGATGACATTCAGGTCCTTGGGTCTAAATCTGCCGGTTATTATTTGCAAGAACAAATGCGACTCGATGAGCGAAAGCAACAGCGAAGTTGAAACGTTGGATACCAAAGTGGAAGACGAAGAGTTCATCCCCATTTTGATGGAATTTAAAGAGGTCGATACTTGTATAAAGACAAGTGCAAAAACGCAATTCGATGTCAATCAAGCGTTTTATTTTTGTCAGAGAGCCATCACTCATCCAATCGCCCCGCTCTTCGATTCGAAATTGGGGGAGCTGAAGAAACAGGCAGTCCTAGCTCTGAAGAGGATATTTCTACTCTCGGATAAAGATCAAGATAATTTTCTCAATGATGAAGAATTAATAGGGCTCCAGAAGAAGAGCTTCAACAGGAGCATCGACATCAACGAGTTGAGTTTTATAAAAGAGACCTTGACAAAACTTTCAGAACCTAGTCAGGAGTATTCAAACTATAAGCTATACGTACCTGAACATGGTGTCACAATGGATGGTTTTCTGGTTCTTAACAAAATATATGCGGAGAAAGGAAGGCATGAGACTATTTGGGGTCTGTTAAGGGCGTTTCATTACACAGATTCACTATCGATCAAAGATAAGGTTCTCTATCCAAACCTTAATGTACCTAACTCAGCTAGTGTTGAACTGAGCCCCAAGGGCTATAGATTCTTAGTGGATCTCTTTCTTCGGTATGATATGGACAACGATGGTGGGTTGAACGAATTAGAGTTGAATGCATTGTTCCGGACTACTCCTGGTCTTCCAAAACTGTGGTCATCTACCAGTTTTCCCCATTCCACGGTTGTTAATAACAAAGGGTTTATTACGTTACAAGGGTGGTTGGCACAGTGGACCATGACAACTTATCTGGATTACAAGACCACCACAGCCTACTTGGTGTATTTTGGAATAGAGGAAGAGGCAGGAAAAGCTGTTCAAGTGACGAAACAAAGAAAAATGAGAAGGAGAGTTGGGCGCCTATATAGGTCACCAGTTAGTGATAGGAAAGTGTTCAACTGTTTAATTCTAGGGAAGCATGGCAGTGGTAAAAGCTCGCTGTTGGAATCTTTTTTGGGTAGGCCATTTACAGAGGTGTACTCACCCACCATACACCCCAAAATTGCGGTAAACAGTCTTGAGTTGAAAGGAGGGAAGCAGTACTATCTAATTCTGCAGGAGTTGGGAGAACAGTCAGAAGCTGTATTAGAGAATGAGTCGAAATTCCAGGAATGTGATGTCGTATGTTTAACGTATGATTCTAGTGACCCAGAGTCCTTTGCATATATTGCTGAACTCTTCAATCAGTATGAATACCTCAAAAACGTTCCTGTTCTTTTAGTAGGACTGAAGGCAGATTTAGACAAAGTACAACAGCGGTGTTCAGTTCAGCCAGATGATTTTTCAGAACAATTGTTTATTGAACATCCTCTTCATGTTTCTTCCACATGGATAAGCTCGCTCAACCAATTATTTGTAAAAATCACCGATGCAGCTCTAACACCGAGTAAGTACATACCGGGATTCCCGCCAGAAACAAAGTCTAAGGTTGAGGAAAGCCTGACGCAGAATGCTGTACTTATTAGTTCGACCGTGGGCTTTGTTGCTCTTCTTACGTATACAGTTGCGAAAATCGTACGATCGTCCAGATACAGTAACAAGTGATCTTTCTTCACAAGCAAATAGTTGTTTTTCTGGCCAGAGGTGAGTTTTGGGTGCCTGGAACGTTTGAACTTGTGGTAGGCGTCTTCTCACAAGCCAAAAGACAGTCCTAAATGCAACGTCGGCCATTATGCCAATGAACGTATCGGTTTCGGAGACCTAGCCGAAAAGATTTCTTTGGAGAGTAGCTTTTTGTCAGCTTGGTCTGTTCATTATATCCCGGAGTTTGCAGTCGATAAACATGAGGATTAACTTCCTAAGGAGAGTGCCACTGTTATAACAACCTCGAGTGAAAGCTACCTAACACGGCAAGTTCGATTGTGAGAAAAGCGCCTTGAGGGGCTAAATAAGATGCCCCATCTCTGAGACTCTGGACTTACTTCTACTTGGAAGCATGATCAAAGCACATACTGGCTTGTTA
The DNA here is from genome assembly GCA_030705145.1 of Hagleromyces aurorensis. Taxonomy (NCBI): domain Eukaryota; kingdom Fungi; phylum Ascomycota; class Saccharomycetes; order Saccharomycetales; family Saccharomycetaceae; genus Hagleromyces; species Hagleromyces aurorensis. The sequence goes on along the minus strand of JANIWU010000030.1, from coordinate 22,143 downwards.
TAATATCTCGTCTGTACATGTGTGGAGCGACAACTCCAGTAGTGGATCACACTTGTTGACCAATTTTTACAAACATTTATTGAAAGAATTTCTGGCTAGCAAGCCTGTCTGAAATCCCCTGCATGGGGCATATTGCTAGCGCTTTTTGGAATTTCTACGTAAGGCAAGATTTTCCCAGATGATCCAGCTTTTGGCCATTGCCAGGGCCTAAAACGAGTTTGCATTCAATGACAAACTGGAATGCAGTAAAGATACATTGAACCCCTGGTCTGGTTTGCATTCAATCACAAACTCGATTACCGTAAAATGCGCAGTACGCACGGTCTGGTTTGCAAAGGTGGTTCAGTGCTTGAACTACCCCAGCAGACGCCCACGTCGGTCGAAGCCCTCTTCATTTCCGTTAGCCCTTTTGTATTACCCGGCCCATTGTCCTCAGAAAATACTCTTTTAATGCAGCTGTTTAAGATTTACACGTTAGGTATGCACGCACACACAGTAAATGCATTATCAGAGAAATTACACTGTGCAAGACACAGCGCAGGGACGCACATTTTCCCTTTCATGCTATCATATGCAAAACCTTCTGGGCCAGAGTTTGCGCTGCATCCCCCCTGTGTCAGTAATTATGTACAAGATTAACATTAATTTACCACTAAAATAGACGAAAGACCTAGATATCGCAGCGAGAAGGGCCAGCCTTTCACGCAACCATCGTAAGCCCTGAAGTGTCCAGAAACCGGAGGGCATTTTTCAAGTCAGCGAATTAAAATATTAACTGTCCCAACGGTTGGGTTTATTGGTAGCACATCGTTTTCCGACGTTAATCAGCATAATACATTTTAATTACCGACATCTTGGAAGGAGAAATCATCGCCAATTGTCACAAGGTGCACCAAAATCCCTCCCTCCTCGCTGCTATTCGGTGGTCACGGTCGCCGATCACAGCCACGCCTCCGGGAGCATCGACCAAAATGTGTGCGGGAGCTTGTCCGCTCTCCGGACCCCGGCAGGCAAAACTCGATGCGATGCGCATACTGGCATTAGCCGTTATTTGCCACCTAACACCGGCGATTGAGCCCTAACATTGGCACTTGGGTATGTTAAAAGAACAATTGGGTTTGGTTTTATTTTTAAAAATTCTGTAGTTGAACTGTAGGGCGAAGACCGGGCACTGCCGTAGACTTCCCCACGCATACGGCCTCGAGGCCCCTAACCCTGTCATCGTCCAGCCGTTCGCGTGGCGCCACGGAAAAGGACACTGTAAAAATCCCTCACCAGTATTGCAAATAAAACAATTCTGAGCGTTCCTGCGGACCGTACCTGCCCGCGTCTTTCACTGTTCTTTGTTCATCTGTTGCTGGTACGCCTGTCGCACATCCGGTTTATGTCCTTATTAGCGGAAATACCCATTGCATCAAAAAGAAAAAAAAAGTTAAACGGACCTTGGGTATATATAAGGTCTGCATAATTGGTCTCTTGGCAACAGACAATACTGGACTGTTTCATTCTCACTCGTAAAACCCACAATTGCATAGTCTAAAACAAGTACTTGGCTTCAGTTCTGTCTACTCTACACGGCAGAAACGTTTCCAGCAGCTCGCAACACCACCAGCAAGTTTTCAACTTCTCACTTTCACTCCCCCTGATCAACCAAAATGGCTTCTAATCCTCCAGGTGCTTGCTGTTTCAAGGGTATCTACCACGAGGGCGCGCCAAAGGGCGAGTTCAAGGACCTGTATGGCGTCGAGACCTACGTTGCGGGCTCTACAGACCCCTCTGACAAGGTCATCGTCATCCTCACAGACGTCTTCGGTCACAGACTAAACAACACAAATCTGATTGCCGACCAGCTTGCTGCCGCCGGATACATGGTGTACGTCCCAGACATCCTGTTTGGCGACCACATTGTCGAGCTCGACGGATCTGTGGACTTCCCTTCCTGGATGCAGAAGCACAACTTCGAAAAGACTCACAACATCTGCGACTCGTTCATTGCTGCATTGAAAAAGGAGCACTCTCCTAAGTTCGTTGGTGTGATCGGCTACTGTTTCGGTGCAAAGTACGCTCTCCATCAGGTCATGGAGGGAAACACCAACGCAGACGTCTGTGCCATCGCTCACCCTTCAATGGTGACCACAGATGAGGTCGAGAAAATTAAGAAGCCTATTTTGATCTCTGCCGCAGAGGTCGACCCTATATTCACTGACGAACTAAGGGTCAAGACCCTTGAGATCTTGAAAAAGAACGGCAACACCTACCAGTTTGACCTCTTCTCGGGGGCCTCCCACGGTTACGCCGTTAGAGGCGATCTATCTATCCCTACCGTCAAGTACGCTAAGGAGAAGACTTTACTAGACCAGATTTACTGGTTCAAGTACTACTCCCAGAACTGAGCGAAAACTATTTCTGCCCAGCATTTAGCTTCGTGTAATTAGGCTACATAACACTAGTTGAATACTTCAGATAGTTTCTCTCTACGGAACGCTAAAAGTTAACTCTGACCTTATTATGTATAATACACCCCGTAGGCGATGAAGCCACTGTATATCAAAAAACTATTTACTGTGTCGTCTCAGAGACCATTGCTGAACAGGAAGTCATAGTCAAATAAGTCTAAACCACCAAAGAATCCTGAGAAGTCGGTACCAACGCCTGTCCCTGGTTCGAAGATGTTATTGGACAACAGCTCCCCATTCATGTTGTTTGCGTCGAGCGTGGATGTGCCATTCTCTGGCTTTATTGCAGGGTTCGGTTGCGATGGAGAACAAGACTGCAAGCCTTCCATTCCATTCAACAATCCCTCCTGAGGTAAAGGCACAGCTGGAGGTACAGTGGTGGGCTTCATATCCACTGAAAAAGCAGGAATATTGGTGCTCCTATCAACTGATGGCCCATAAGCAAAGCCGATGTTGTGGCTCGGATCATTGGTAAAAGGTGTATTATTGGAGTTTGTGAACTGTCCACCTCCTTCGGCTTCGAAATTTCTGTTGTTAATATTTTGTGTGTTTTCGTTATTTCTGTGAATATTAGCGTCATAGTTTGTTGGTTGGCACTTTCTGACCTCTGGGATGCCATTGCTATGGCTGTTGTATCTGGACAATAATCTGATTCGAAGGTTCCTTAGCTCCTGAATGGATAGTTCATCCATTTTATTATTACGTTTCATATCCTCGATGCTGATGTCATTTAGATCTCTACTAAAAGCGAACTTCAAGGCTTTGAGCAAGTGAGGTTTCTTATTTTCGCGATTACTCAATCGTATTATTGATGACCAAATTTGACCATATCTCATTCTCTGCATGATAGAATCAAATAGCGCTAGCATTTTAAAAACTGAGAAGTACGTGAACCGCAAGTGATCTGACGCTAGCCTGTATACTTCCTCTAGAACAAGCTCAAAATCTCTCTTTAGCATATTTAGTAATTCCAATTTTTCATCGATCTCGGTTGTCTTATTGATGTTCCCATTCTGTATGCCTTCAAAAACTGTCTTTACTGATAGATCAAATCTCATTATAATCCCAAGCAAAGTGAACAATGTTGTCGATAGTGATATTTGGATAACTTTCTTTGCGTTATAGCCAGTAAGATGAGAAATATCCTTAGTAAATAGTCCATTGAAAAATCCTGTGATGTAATCTGTCATGTTTAGCACTTCATCGCAGGTCCTTAGTATGTATCTTCTATAATATGGTTGTATTTGTGGGTTCTTCGGTATCAAACTTTCAAAATGTAACATTACGGACATTGATGTTCTTAGTATCATCAATTGGCTCATAATTTTTGAGTGTAACGACGTTGAATTTTTTGCGCAAAGCAGGTTCAAATGGAAATCAAACTCTTCTGGCGTTTTACTTGCTTTATCAGCTTCTGTGTTGACAGATTGAATACGAAAATTATCCTTGACAAATACTTTCACATTGTCCACCAATTGCTCTAAATAGCCCAATGAAAAGGATCCGTTGTAGGTCAAAGTTATTCCTTGCAGATCGGAGAGTAATATTGCTAATTGTGCCCTTTTAAAAGAAAATTCATGTAATTTTATAAGAAGCATATCGTGGGGAGCAGACATATCGGCTTTTACCCTTTCTAAATATTTTTCCACGGAATTCGTCTTGGACATATCCAGAAACGTATCTGTATATGTTATGTTTGCAATTGGATATCTTCCTTTTAGGGTTGATTCAAAACATGTTGATGTGATGATGGCCAGCCATAAAATCCTTCTATGATTTAAGGTTGTGGGACTCACAATTGACGGATCGTGTAACTGTGGAAAATCTGCAGGATCTCTATGAAGCCCTATTGAAGTTGCCAACATGCTAATTAGTCCACTAATAAAATCAGTTGGGTGTTCCAAGAAATAATCTCCTTCTTCAGGTGAGAAAACAAAAAAGGCCCATATGTAGAGAAGGCAGGTGATGATATTTTCGTTTGAACAAACGCATAGATTTTCTACGGACAGGCATTTTTGAGCCAAAATTATTCCTTCATTCCCTATAGGATACGTTTCTAATGTAACTTTGTCGACTGTCAATGACGTTAGGGGTACTATTTCATCGATGACTTTGATAGAGATGTAAGCTAGCTTCATGATCACCAACAATATACTTAAATTTTCAATCTTACTCCTTATTCTTGAATGGCCTAGTTCCAGTCGAACCTTTTTAGGGTCTGTTGGATCTTCGAATAGCGTTAGTTTCAATGATTCTTCGAATGCAACTTTATCCAAAAAGGGTAAATTAGGGAACACCGTGGAGTAAAAGTGAGTCTTAAATTTCTCTATTACATGAATTGGAGGCAGTATGCTTTGAAAATCGGCAATAATACCTTTTAGCACATCTGAGTACTGGCCACCTGGGGCACAAAAGTCCTCTAAAAGTTCTGTTTGGTTGCTATTGTAGAGGATTGAAAGCGCTTTTCCCATGTGCAGTCTCTTTTCAGAATTAGAATTCTGTAATAGTCTATTAGTAAAATCATTAACTCTATTTCTCTGGGCCTGGTTGTTACACTGGCTCATTAGATAAACTTTTAGTTTTTCCACGTTAGCCTCCACGGATGGCTGAGCTCGGCTAATACTGGCGCTTGCAGTTAGGGCAGGTATCATGGAGTTTTTTGATGGTTCTAAAAATACAGCCGCAATGAGACTTGATATAAATACGTCTTGTACCAAAACATAATTCTCGGAGAGCGGTTTGATCTCTCTTTTAAGTATCCGATTTATAAGCAACGAAGGATGATTTCCATACAGATTAATTTCAATATCATCCAGTAAAATGTTGGAAAACTGTGTTTCACGAAGAGTCGTAACTTTATGTTGGTCCCTGCCTTCGTTCTTGTCTTCTTCATAGTGTCTCTTCCTCGGAAGTATATTTGTTTCCTCCATGAGTTTCTCTGCTTTCTTCTGCCAATACTCAGCATCGTTCTTCAAACGAGCGATGAGAGCGTCTTTGCTTGGATTTCGGGGGGCACGCTGTTTCTCGACGTCATAGACACATTCCAGGTCCTGCTTGACGCACCTGCCACATCTTGGTTTTTCCTTGTCACACTTTGTTTTCGACTTCCTACAGGCTTGGCAAACGAACGATATTCTATTCCGCCGCTTGACTTGGCCGTCAACGTCCTCGGGAGAGGTGCTGCTGCCCTCAAGTTGCCCTGTTGAGGTTGAAGGTGTGTCTGCGCCTTTAGATAACAAACCCTTTTCAGAAAAGTCTGACATGGCGAGTGTAGGGTCAATGTCCAGGTTGTTACGTTGTCCACTTTAAAAATAGAGATGATGTGGTTCTCAGGGATTGGTTTCACACAACAGTAGATCACACAGCCCTTATGAGTTTGATCGATGTCGGACTATTTCTCAACGACAAAAAAGACACTGGTGTAAAACTGCTCTTTATTGGTTGTCTGAGCTCTTTCTCATCTGTATAAGTACCCAGGTAATCGATAGTTCTTCTTTACGTGGCTACTGAAGATTGAAAGTTCCTGAATTTAGCTTCGCAACGAGACTTTAAGGTTTAATTGCTCAGCTTCTGTTGTCATTATTGCTAGAAGCCGTCCTTAGGAAATTAAGCGGGAACGCCTTAAAAAACAAACTTGAAATTAGAAATCAGAGCTCGTAGAAACGCCTTGCCTTAACCCTACCTTCTCGTGACTTTCTGCGTATCATCAAGAACGCATCACGTGCACATTCTGGAATTACCAAGAATGGAAGCTATTACGACTCCGTGTGTGTACATAAAAAACGTCTTTCTATACAACTACGAAAACTGCTTAGATTAGCCGATTTTTCGTTTACTACTACATTGAGTCTCTTACCAAAGAGCCGTTATTCACCCTAGGTTTTCTGTCCTTTTTGTCGGAGAAGTTTTCTTACAAAGCTTCTAACAGAGAGAGGAATGTCCAAATAGGAAAGGTTCCAGGCAGGATACGTGGGGGTTGCCACGGCCATATCCGTTATAGGTATGAATTACTGTGGTACGGCGAATTCGAACTACTAGTGTTGTTGTGATTGTAGAAGCTGTTCTCAGGTTTTCGGAGATTATTATTGCGTTCGTTTTGCGTACCCACATTAGCGTGTGGGACTCTCTGGTAGCCTTGGCTGAACATTCCTCCGCTTGTGCCCAGCACAGCAGAAGTTGGTTGCACAGCTTGTGGGGCGTTACTTGGCGATCTGTCGCCGTTCGAGAAAGACGAAGTTTCGTACGTACTAACTTCGTCCTCGAAGAGCACCTTGCTCTTGCCGGTGTCGCCGCGCACTAGTTTCTCTTCCTCGGTCTCATTTGTATCCATGGCCGCCTTTCTTAGTTCAAACAGCTCGTTTTCCGATTTATTGGCGCCATCGTACATGCCTGATCCCTGTACCTTAGGGATGAATGAAACACGATCGTCCTTTAATGGCTGGTAGCGCGAGTCTGGGTTTCTGTGTAGTAGAGCTAGGGCGCACGTTACAATTGTGAATATGAGCAGGAAAAGTGCAAACACGGCGTTCAAAATAAATAGAATAATAGCCATGACTGAGGATACCACTGCTGGTTGTTTGAAGAGGTTACTGAAAAATAGGAAGAAGAGGGCATTGATCAGGTTTACCACATGGATGGCAATGTTAAAAATGTTCGTTCTCTTGTCCAGGTAAGGTCTGATCCAGCATAAGCAGCCGAAGTATGCGAGTTCAATAACAAATATAACCATTGCTTGAGCTTTTCCTTGGCCCTGGAGTACCGCAACAAATAAGGATCTCAAAAATGAATAGGTTAACAGAGGAATGATCCACCAGAAAGTCTCAGCCTTGAACTGGACATACAGAAAGCCGTACCTGTTGAGAAACTGGGTATCTCCGTACAATAGGTATGCGGGAGTTTTGTACAATCTCAGAGATTCTCTTCCCCGTAAAAAGACTTTGATGGTGCCGTAGAACAACAGGGCTGTAATCACCAGGAAGAGAACAACAGCATCCACCACAACGGCAGGCGAGTCCCTCTGGGTAAACTCCCATATCGTGAGTAACGAGACCTGCGGATAAGCAATAATAGCCAGTCTGTACAAGGTCCCCTTGATGATTGAGCCCCAGTTTTTCCTGTACTGGAAGAAATTGGAGCTCTCTGACATTAGTCTTGCTCTTGTGAGTACTTCTATCAGCGCCTTAAAGAAGATCAACGCCATAATCAGACAGAAGAGGAAGAAGAGGAAGAAAACTATTCCCGTTAAGAAGAAGTTCGACAACTCGATGTTTGCCATGTAGGCCACTCTCTCAATTCCACGAAGAACAAGGATTTTGGTCGAGTAAGCCGTTGTGTTTCTCTCCGTCGTCGTGTAAAGATCTGAGTTTTCTAACAGCGAGTCGAAGCTGTAATCGCTGGACGAAGCGAGCGAGATTCTCTTCACCAGTCTGTCCAAGCCACGCTTCTGGACGCTGATTGACAGGATGTCCTTATTGGCGTTAACAACGGTGGAGACACCTTTCGTTGCCTGGATGTACCAGTTGAAAATGGACTGCATGAACTCGACGCTGATGATACCCATGGACCACTGGAAGTTCTGGGTCCAGGCGGCAGCGATGGGAGGCACTCTGGATACACCCATCATTGCCGTTATTGCCAGGTTCTGGAAGTAGACGAAGAGCGAGATGGAGTTGGAGGCGATGTGCGCGGAGGTCGCGCTGTAGCCGACGACGGAGACGAACGCGGACGTGAGCAGACCAAGACCGGAGACCGCGGCGATGGGCCACGACGCGTACTTCGTCTGGACCGTCTTGTCGTTGCTCAAAATGGCCTGAACACACGCTAGCGGCTTGGTTAGGTCTGTGTCGTTCGCGGAGTACGCCACAACACGGACCTGGGCGTCCAGGTCCGGAATCGTGTACGCGATGTTCGGGATCTGCTTCGTGATGGGGTCGTCGATCTGGTACGTAGAGCTGACGTCTATGCGGCCCGCGCTGAGGGGGCACAGGGCGACCTCCTTCATGGAGCACAGGTCGATCGTCCTCTGGATGATGTTGAGGCCATAGGCGATGACCTGCACCTTGACGGTGACATTCTCGCTGATGGTCGTGGTTGCGTCGATCTTGAACACCAGGGTGTTGTTGCCCGGGTAGAAGCGCACGTCGAAGTACGACGCGGTGAACTGCGAGTCGGGGATGCATGTGAGAAGGGACGACGTCTTGATGTGTCTGGAGTGTGCGGTGACCTTGGTGGAGTTGGAGTCTGCGAGCGCACCTGGCGCAAACGTGAGGAGCGCCAGGACGAGCGATATGAGCGTAAGCCTGAAGCTGTGAGCCGGCCACATCGGTGCGGTAGTGTTTGGAGAGCGCTGCGGGGCGTGGTGCTAGAGCGTCGTGGTCGGCACTGCTGCGCTGTGTGCTGACGGCTGGGAGTGGTCTAATAGAACAAGCACGCTTTTATATAGTGCGTGCGGAAGGTGCTGCTGTGACGAGCGTAGTCTCTGGGTGACTGCGGGAGAAGGAGCTGCTGCTGGGCCTCAGGTCTGAGCACAACGGTGTATTGTAGACGGCTATTTTTAAATCTAAATGGTGATTGTCTCTCTCGCTCTCCAGGACGCTCAGAAGAAACTCTTGATCGATGGTCTTTGGCGTGTCAGGCCGAAGCAATCACCACGACGTGTTTCTCAGGCGCAGCCATTTTTTTTTAGCAGCCTGCGGCACGCAACAAGAAAGGCGGCAGGGCTGCGGATTTTCCTTTGCGAGTCTGCGGCGGACCGACCAAAAGTCACGTGTACAACTAAAGTACACCGCACGCCGCTCCCGGCGGGGTTTCGCAGCGGTGCTGCAGAGGAATGTTACCCGGACGCACCTACCCGCCGCTGGCGTCATCGGAGAGGCGCATGCGCAGAGGGCCCACCGCCCAAACCGGGCTCACAAGCGCCCAAACCGCACAGACCGCGCATGTGGGCACTCCAAACCGCGCGCGAAAGCCGTGTGGGACCAATGCAGAAGCAGTCGCTGCGCACGCCTGCCCGAACGGGGCACAGCGGCGGCCAACCGAGCCGCTTTGGGGCGAAGCTGCCGTTTTGGGCTGCCCTCATCGCTTTGGGCCACCATTACCGCTTTCGGCCACTACCGCCACCACCACGTTTACACGCTGCTGCCGCGTTCCAATACTCATGGCGGCGCTCCCCGATAGCCGCCAGCGCGCTGTGCGCTTCCCCTATGCAGCGGAGGAGCCCGTGGTTGTTCCCCATTCGTCCCGCCCGGTCGCCGTCCGCGGTTGCACGCTACCCGGCCTCGCGCAACCTGCCCACGCGCAACACGCCCTTGCAGGCTTGTGCTACCCGGCCAGCAGCGCTGCAGATCTGCCGCGCTCCAACCGCGCGGCGTGACTCTGCAGGCAAACTTGCGGGGTCCGCCAGGCGCCTGACGCGCGATCTGCCGCCTCGTCGCGCGCGACACATGATACCCCAACGGGCGCCGCGGGCGCGCCCCGCGCCTGCTGTGACTTTCTCCACCGCTGCCGCCCGCGCCTGCCGCTGTCGCTGCGAGCCGCCACGCGTCAATGGGAGCTGCCGGACCTGACAATGCGCAACGGGTCCAACACTTCTGTGCAGAACGCTCACGCAGGCGCACTGGCAACGAAACGCGTTGGCAACGGGTCCCGCCGACTCCGGTCGATCCCCGCTTCTTGATCGACCCTGGCCGGTGACCCACCTTCCGCGCTGCACGTTGCACGTTGTCGGTTGCAGGTATATAAGGCGGCAACGCCGGCCGGTTTGGGAACGCTTCTCTCCCAGTCAAAGAAAGCCATCAACCATACCCACACGCACAATGTCGCCCGCAGCAGTATCAGCCAAGGACGCACCCTCCCCTATCGAGCAATTGAAGGCCTCCGCGGCCAAGGAGCAGCACGAGTACGAGCATCTCACCGGCGTCCACGTCGTCAAGCAGAAGCCCGTCGACGACCGCCTGCAGCCCGAGCTGGGCACGCACTACTCGCCCCACATCCAGGGCCTGGAAGAGTACAAGGCGCTCTACCGCGAGTCCATCGACAACCCGGCCAAATTCTTTGGTGACAGGGCCCGCCAGTTCCTCAACTGGTCCAAGGACTTCGACGAGGTGTTCATCGCAGACCCGGAGACTGGGTTGCCCTCCTTTGAGAACAACGCCTGGTTCGTCAACGGCCAGCTCAACACCTGCTACAACTGTGTCGACCGCCATGCGCTGCGCACGCCCAACAAGGTCGCCATCCAGTACGAGAGCGACGAGCCCGGCCAGGGCTACGCCGTCACGTACCGCGAGCTTCTCGAGCAGGTGTCCAAGGTCGCCCAGGTCCTCAAGTACTCCATGGGCGTCCAGAAGGGCGACACGGTCGCCGTGTACATGCCCATGATCCCACAGGCGATCGTAACGCTGCTGGCAATCGCGCGGATCGGCGCCGTGCACTCCGTGGTCTTCGCAGGCTTCTCGTCCAACTCGCTCCGCGACCGTATCAACGACGCCGGATCCCGCGTCGTCATAACCACCGATGAGTCGCTCAGAGGTGGCAAGATCATCGAGACCAAGCGGATCGTCGACGACGCGCTCAAGGAGACCCCTGACGTCAGGCACGTCCTGGTCTACAAGCGCACCCACAACGAGAAGGTCCACTACTACGAGGGCCGCGACCTCGACTGGAACGAAGAGACCAAGAAGTACAAGACCTACTTCCCCTGCGAGCCCGTCGACTCCGAGGACCCCCTCTTCCTGCTGTACACCTCTGGCTCCACAGGCACGCCCAAGGGTGTTCAGCACTCCACCGCAGGGTACCTGCTCGGCGCCCTGCTGACCATGCGCTACACGTTCGACGTGCACCAGGAAGACGTGTTCTTCACGGCCGGCGACATCGGCTGGATCACCGGCCACACGTACGTCGTGTACGGCCCGCTGCTGTACGGCTGCACGACGCTGGTCTTCGAAGGCACTCCGGCATACCCCAACTACTCGCGCTACTGGGAGATCATCGACCAGTACAAGGTCACGCAGTTCTACGTCGCGCCAACAGCTCTGCGCTTGTTGAAGCGTGCCGGTGACTCGTACGTCGAGGGCTACTCCCTCAAGTCCCTGCGCTGTCTGGGCTCCGTCGGTGAGCCGATTGCCGCGGAAGTCTGGGAGTGGTACTCGGACAAGATTGGCCACAACGAGATTCCAATCGTTGACACCTACTGGCAAACGGAGTCCGGTTCGCACCTCGTCACTCCATTGGCGGGTGGCGTCACGCCCATGAAGCCCGGCTCGGCCTCCTTCCCATTCTTCGGGATCGAGACTGTCATTTTGGACCCCACAACGGGCGAGGAAGTCACCGGAGAGCATGCTGAGGGAGTTCTTGCCATCAAGAGAGCCTGGCCATCGTTTGCTAGAACTATTTGGAAAAACCACGACAGATACCTGGACACTTACTTGAGGCCATATAAGAACCACTACTTCACAGGCGACGGTGCCGCCAGGGACAAGGACGGCTACATATGGATCCTGGGTCGTGTCGACGATGTCGTCAACGTCTCCGGTCACCGTTTGTCCACTGCTGAGATTGAAGCTGCCATCATCGAAGACTCGATTGTCGCAGAGTGTGCCGTCGTTGGCTTCAATGACGACTTGACTGGTCAAGCCGTTGCAGCCTTCGTCGTCTTGAAAAACAAGTCTAGCTGGGCTAGTGCCACCGAAGAGGAGTTGCAGGATATCAAGAAACATCTCATTTTAACTGTCAGAAAGGACATCGGTCCATTCGCTGCTCCCAAACTGATCGTCTTGGTTGATGACCTACCAAAGACAAGATCGGGTAAGATTATGAGACGGATTTTGAGGAAGATTCTTGCCGGAGAGGCTGACCAACTTGGTGATGTCTCGACCCTGTCAAACCCAGGCGTCGTAAGACATCTCATTGATTCGGTTAAATTATAATAATATTCTCGCACTATTACTGCGCTGAGGAAACGCTGGTACCCTAGCAAAATGCTCTATGAATAGTTAAATATTTTTATTTATGTGTATGAAATGATCACGATGTTGTTTATTGGTGAAAAATGGCTGTCCGTATCGATATTTTGGCCTTAATGGGTTAATATTTTGGCAAGATTGAATTGACCTTAGTTTCAAAGCCATGCAATTTTTACGAAACTGTATCAATTTTGTTACAATTATGTGTTTAAATAACTTATGCTAAAAAGCTTCTTCCTGGCAATTCTCCGATAAATGAGACGATAAAAAATTCATCTATTTACCAAATCTTGAGGAGCTCTGGTAACGACTGTTATTCCCATTTTGAAATCTATTGGGGCCTCCTGAGTAACCACCCATACCTGAATTGTTATTATACCTGCTATGAGCATTATATCCTCTAGCATTGTTGTCGAAATTTGGTCTATTGCCTCTTGGATTGCCATCGTACCGCCGGTTTTGGTTGTGAAATCCTGAAGTTGGATTGTTATAGCCCTGTGATTGTTGGTAAGAATTGCCTTGCGGATAATTGTTATACGAACCACCTTGTTGGTAGTTATTATATGAACCGCCTTGTTGATTGTTGTTATATGGACCGCCCTGTTGGTAATTATTGTGGGAATTCTGTTGATAAGGAGCATTAGAGTTTCCTTGGTTGAAAAAGAAGAATGATTTGTATCCACCAAATCTTGGCTTGTATTGAGTCACTCCATTTGGACCAACAGGTACAAAATTGTTTCTCATTTCACTGTCAAAATTCCCTCTTCCCTGTCTAGAATAGTTATTTTGCTTGTACATTACTGCATCAAGATCGTAAGCAGATAAAACGGTCACTGAGGGTATGTATCCGTTCAGAATAACGGATTTATTTGTTGACTTCAATGGCGGAAACTTGTACTCCATTTTCAAAAATAGGTTTGTCGACAAATCTGGTAAGCCTCCTCCCTGAATAGGGCTAACTGTCTTGCTATTAGGTTTGAAACCCTCGTGATCTGCACTAACAATGCCTCCCAATCTGGACTTGAAGCTCTGGAAACTGATTTCAGCGTCCTCTTCACCTGGAGTTTTGTAGAGTTTCTTCAAAAACTTTTCATAGTTTACATTCTTATTGCTTATCAGTAAAACAGCTTCATTTCTAACATTTCTTGCCCTTTCTGACTCGTCCAATTTAGCGTATTGCTCTCTGACAACTTTCAGCAATCTCTCTTCATCAATGAATGGTAATAGTGCAATTCCTTGCCAAGACATTTTCTTTCCGTTCATGTCGATCGGGAATTCTACCGGGTAAAAATCAACTATCGGACTGTCGTCATTGCTCATTAAAGGTCTGAAAATGCTTGGTAGCGTATGTCCTGATGCGGCAGGTAAAACACTCATCAGTTGTTCGAAGGGTAAGAACGGCTCGCCAAGCTCAAACTCAATTTTTAAGCCAGCAATATCAAAAAAATCGCTTGCTAATGGAGCATAATGGTAAGGATAGTACCAATCCCATGACGCACAGCCTTGGTAATAGTACAGAAGAACCCATGATACACCTTCAATGTAACACCTCACCACGTCTTTCCTGAGAGGTTCTATGTCCTTTTCGGCTATATGAAATTTCGAGACATAATATCTTGAACGATATCCTGGCTCGTATAATTTTACAATTTCGTCGGTGTCCACTACACCACTAGTAATTCCTCCATTATAAACCATCGGTACTGGACGCCCTGGTGCAAAGTTTTCATTGCTGCTTTCCTCTTCATCCTCTTCCTCGTCTTCTTCCTCTTCAATCTCTTCTTCAATATTGTATTCAGCATTCTCTTCTTTTATCTCTTCCTCTCCTTTAAGTGTTGCATTCTCATCATCGTTAGCATATCCCTCCCCATTCGATAACTCGTTTTTTTGCAAGCCTTCAACCTCGGTTTTAATCGTATCATTATCCTTAGGTACAACTGTATCGACAGAATCAACGCTTTTAGAATCAGCGTCACCGGAGTTATTTTCTACTTTTGTCCTTTTGTTGGCTGTTTCATCCTTAATTTCACTTTCAATTTGACGTTTTTTGGCTAAAAGTTTCTGCTTCATTGCCTCTGCAATTGTCAAATTGGATTTGTTCGCTTGTTCCACTATCTTGTCCATGTTATCTTTACGAATACTCTCCATAAGTTCATTATTCTTATCACTTTGTGCTTTAACAATTGCAATGGCCTCTGCATCTCCCTCATTGGCAAGCATTATTTCCTTCTTAAATGTCACCATATCACTTGTTGTGAGGTTCCAGGAACCCTTAGCAAGCTCACCATTGGTATCGAACATTTGTAATTGTTCGTTAAACTTATTTGGGTGTCTGTCCTGACCTTTCGACATATTTTTTTGTTGCTTTCTTCTTTGGGTAGCTTCATTTTTTCTAATCTCTTGTATATGTCTAGATTTAAAGATTTCTGGTTCTTTATAACCTAATTGCTCCAAAAGAATCTCAACGGAAGCATAATTCAAGGTACCATCACAAGTCATGTAAGATTTTAGTCCAGGCAATATCTTTTTCCAGATGTTAAGCAGGATACTAATACTGTTTTCTCTAACATCTAGACAGGGTAGGTGAGGCAAAAAGTCATTACCACAGAAAAAACACATGAATACCCAGTCATCTATTGCCCTCTCCAAATCAAAAGGAAATGAGGTCTTTGGAACATACAGCTCTGCAGCTAAATATTCTCGTAAAACACTGATATGAAGCCATAAAAAGGGTTTTTCAGAATCTTGCTTATTTATCATTTGTTTCTCTTCTTCCGTCATGTTTATTGTATCCTTGAAACTTCTTTTGCTTTTGTTGCTTTGGGCAAAGACATCTTCTCTAAGGATTTTGAAATGTGGTTCGTGAGTAGCCAGTCCAAGGAAAATCAAATCGGCATCTAGACCATATATACAATGTGTTGTGTTCGGGTTGTACTGTGGGTCCCCCCTTTGCGATCTTATAAAGTTCATAATTTTATGCTCACCTTCACCTGGAACCGTAGCATCACTGATGATAACCTGCAAATTCTTCCAACCTGGGTCAGTGGCTAGTTTAAAAGACGTCCAATAACGAAGGGCGGCTGCTAACTTGTCCATGAAAGGTGTCCCGGGTGTGATTGCATTGGAATCCCAGGTTTTCTTATTTTTGATTGACTCATCTATAACTTCGCCCATATCTTCACGCTCTCTCATTATTTTCTCACGGTTTTCATTTTCAATCTGGGCATCTCTAGCACTCCTAAATCTTCTAGCTCTCTGTTGGTTCATCTTAGCACGGGGAGCAACACCATCGACGGCAATCATGAGAACCTGCCTTGGTCTAGCCATGTTCAGAACCCGATTGGTATACTCGAAGACTGCTAACAGCATTTCGTCCTCAGTCTCCGGCGGTGGCCGGTTCTCAGGATGAGAACACGGATGAACAATACCGTTCATATCTAAATAGAGATTATCGAGCTCTCCATTTTTGTTAGGAGCGGAATAATCTAGTGGCAATGTGACACCATCGACAACTTGTGGTTGTTCTTCCAATACAGGTGATATAATCTTTGGGTATTTCCTTGACAACCATCTAAAGAAAGATGGCACACCCATTTCCAATAAACAATATTAGAAAATTCCGTACGTTTCTTGAGAAAACCCCTCTGCTGATTGATTTCTGAAGAAGAACTTCCAAAGTAGGATTTGATGGATCTGTCTTGTATGATTCCCGCTGTTTCTCTTCTACACAAGTTCCTTCGTCCAGAAAATGTCAACTCATCTCATGAAAATTTACGCCAAGTCACGTGCCAATATTATTATGCCCATGGCTGTCCAAATATTTACCTTAAAAACCCAAAATACTGGAAAAGATGGTAAAAGCCACCGACTGAATCGTTTCCACTACTTTTTTGGGATATAAATTATTGTTGAATATCATGTTAATTTATATTATCTTTTAGGTATAATGGTAAATATTTTAGTGAGATTTTTATGATAATTATTACTGCAATGGTAACTTGGAAAGCCTACGCACTTCGCTGATATTCTCTCAGCAAAACTACCACTTCTTTTTGCACATTTTAACCATTTGTCGTGGTGCTGTGGAGTATGATAATTATTTTCCTGGGTTGGTCCTTCGCTTTTCATGCACAGCACAGCTCAGAATTACTGGCCGAAATTAACTCCCCCGCGGCTGGGCCGGTGCTCATATGTATCAGTGCGTTTTAAGAAGTACTCGGCAGTATGTCGTGTTATTTGTAGATGATGCTGCCGTAAATTGATAGATGGCACTTGTCCCTCCTTCCTAGGTCCTTGGAATTCATTATACCTGCTGTAAGCATTGACTAACGCTGTTAATGTTAAAATATTGGTGATAGCATCATGAGAAAGAACTAAACAAAGGTAATATCATTCGATATTTCAATTCTTTTAAGTTTGCTTGTCATGTGTATATGTGGCGCTAGATGTACATGTAAACTACCAATCCCAATGCCCGAAAAGTCCAGATATGGGGCAACAAACATACATCAGCAACACTATGCAAAACTATACAAGCAGATCAGAAAAAAACTTTTGGAGCAGCTGGTAATGATTTGCGTATCTGAACAATGCAAAAGAGTATGCTAAAACAAATGTGTCGCGGAATGGGCACCTCATTACAACCCATGGCACAGCACCCCTTCGTGCAGTTCGAACAGCTGCGATCCATCGAGAGACAAGAGTTGAGTAAAGGCGCCGTTATACCTTGGAGAGATTACTATGAATGGATCAATTTGCCGATTTTGATGCAGCGAGAAACTTTTTTCAAGAATAAGTCACCAGGAACAAGGGCCAAAAGTGACCATTCGATATCTGAGCAAATATCCACTTATGACCCGCTATTGGCGCAGTCAATTGCCAAATGGCTTCTCGTTGATTATAAACTTAGTTCTTATCCTTATTACGATCTTAATATAGGCGCTATCTACACGAACTTGCCCGATGGCTTGAAGATTGCAAAGAACATCATGACATACTTCCAGAGAACGCTATCTGCGACAATGTTTGAGAGAATAAACTATTTTTTGGTGCCACTCTATGGGCATGAACCTGTCTCATCCAAGGTTTTGCAGGACATTCCTGGGTCTATTGAGATATTGCGTGACACAGCTGTTCTAACTCGTTCTGATGGGACACAGGCGATGAAATCACAGCTGACTATAAATGACCCCATCTACGTCTTAATGCTCAATGATATTATGCGATATACTGCCCATGATCTGGTCAAATATTCCCAGGTAAACAAAAGATGGGAGCAATGTTATATGGATATCAACAAGGAAGGGATCAAGACAAAATTCTACGATGAGCCTGATTACTGGTGCAAAAATGCCATTGACTCTTCTCTGAAAGGTGAAGACTGTAAAGGG
Organism: Hagleromyces aurorensis; assembly: GCA_030705145.1. Classification (NCBI taxonomy): domain Eukaryota; kingdom Fungi; phylum Ascomycota; class Saccharomycetes; order Saccharomycetales; family Saccharomycetaceae; genus Hagleromyces; species Hagleromyces aurorensis. Next base: position 4,338 of record JANIWU010000030.1, on the reverse strand, counting down.
GTTGGTGACGAGGTGTATATTCCGACCAGGCTGCTTCAGATTTTTGAGATTCTCAAAACCAACGCTCCCGAACACAAGCTCTTCGCGATTGATGTACCGCAGCGGTGGAATCCGAGTGTATTTACGGTGCTCAAGATTATCTTCGGGTACGAACCATTGAGGGTCAGCAGTATGTACGGAGACCAAGCACACAAGATATGGCAGAGCAACTACGACAGCCCGAAATCTTTCGGTGCAAGTCATAGCGGGTTTATAACGGATTTCACACAATTGCAGGAAATCTACGGTACGGTAAACGAGTCGCTCAAACTGTGCGAAATTCAGGATTTGTGCGACTTTGTTGATGATTGGATCAACGTTGAAGACCTGGAAGCGTCGGAGCGCGAACAGCAGCGTGAAACCATTGAAACACAGCTGCAATTGATCCATGAAAGCCACCTTGCAGTGATGCACACGACGATATGACTTACCCGTTCGTATATATATATATTTGCATAAACTTGACGGGCTTGTTTTTCTGTGCGCAGCCTCTCGCCTGTAGCTAAGCCGCCCGCGCGAGCTCGTACAGGACAATACAAGAACAGAACGGCCTTACGGCTGAAGCCCTCTTATAAAAGGATGGGGGCCTGGAGTTAGGTATTAGAAATTTTGAAATAAAAGTACAATCTAGGTAAACTCAAAACGATTAATCTAAGCAAAAGCTCTCTCAGGATGACGGTTAAGTGGCTCTTAGGGCTTTCCCATATCCCGTGACCGTGCAATGGTATTCTCAACGCTGAGAGAAGCCGAAGGCTGTTAATGCTAAAATTGCCTTCAGAAATATACGTTATGGGAACGCAGGTCTTATGAACAGCGCACGGCTGTTGCATGCAATTGTCAATAGGACCAGCCATGAACACCCAATTAGTAAGCCTCTCATTCCTTGCTGCGGAACGGGTTGGGAAGCTTAGTTGGTATTTCTTTGCGGTCAAACGGCCAAGCGAATGCCTTAATTTGTGAGAAGAAGTTGCCCTTAGAACTTTTAGATGCATTGAAAGTGCCCGAGTGGTCTTCCTTATCCGAGGATGTCGAGTTCTCGCTGGAGTTCGAGGGCAGCGTTTCGGGATCGACATGCCCACGAGTGATTGGAATGCTGACTGACCTGCCTTGGAATGCAAAGCCAGGGTGTGCAACCGTCATAATGACTGTGGCAAGACTGATCATTAATGCATCCAGAATGATGAAATACCATTCGTGCGTGATCAGATAGCCTCTCCAGCCTTCGGCCAGCTCAGCTAAACGGTAGCAACAACGGGTCATAATGCAGAGAACGGCAGCTGAGAGCGCCACTGAGAAGGAGCGGAACGAGAGCCTTTCCGGCTCCAGGCGAAGATCGTGGAACTTTTCACGGTACATGTAGTCGATCTCGCGGTTCGAGATCTGGGACAGCTTCGCGGTGCTTCCAGTGGCCAATTTGTGGTCCTTGCGGACCTGGATGTGGACTTGGTACAGGAAGTGCACCCAGAACCCTATAAAAACGGCCATGGATGCCACTTGCAGGGACAACCCTCCGATGAAGATGTGGGTACCAGTCGTGATCTCGCTGCCGTCAGCGGTGGCACTTTCGCCGGCAACACCACCGCCCGCAGCCTGCACGACCAGGGCGGCGAAGTCGAAGAAGATGAAGATGTACGAGTACGCCATGGGGGACCACAGCACGCTGAACCTGTGGCCGTAGATCTCGATCAGCTTGGCCAGCTGGTAGTAGAGCCCGCCCATGGTGAACACGGGGGCAATTGTCAGACACGTCATCTGCATGACGAAGGCGTCTGCGTCGTAGACGTCGAAGTGACTGCGGATTCTGCCCGCATAGCCGATCACTTCCAATATGCCGGCGCAGATGAACGCGATGGAGAACCAGTACTGCTTCAGCACGAGGAGCAGCACATTGGCCCCGAGGAGAACACCCCAGATTGCGGTCATGGCCGAGTTGAAGGCCAGGTTGGGGACCATGCCCGAGTAGGGCGAGATCCGCACGGTGTCCGCTATCGCTTGCAGCGCCTGCAGCGTAGAAGACTCGGTCGACATGGCTGTGGTGGATAACGAAGGGACGATGAGGGTGGGAGGGCTAGACGCAGTAGTTGTGTTCCTTCTCTGTTTGCTGATCGCACCTGCTGAAGATGTGTATGCGAGTCAAGTTTGTGTGTGGGTTGCGTTTGGCGATGGACGACACACCACGCCAGGGTCAGCGGCGTCCTTGCAATGATATAAAGTTTTATATGAAATCTATCTGGACGACGCTTGAGATCCTTGAAGCCCAGGAATTGCGGATATTGGGCGAGATGGCCATTCTTCAATCTCCGTCACTGGGTCTGCGCTGTCCTCTGGGCTGCCGGGACACTGTCTGAGTAATTATTTGTTTTCCACGAGAAAAGAATGTTCTTGTTTTTGTTTGGGTCTTGAGGTGTCTGTCAGACTAAATGCGATAGAGTCACGTCCAGAGACGCGTTCGCAGCAGCGAACGCCGCAGCGCACGATTCTTAGACAAGGCATCCCTTCCGCGGAGGCCCTCTGCGGTCGGTTTTAGGCTTTGAAAACAGGGGCCCTAGAGAAGACCGCATGCGCTTAGGCACGTACGAATGCTGCAGGGCTCACACTCCAGCAGTGTCAAACCGCACAACAGCCTATATACTTTGATTGTCTGTGGAGGGGCAGAAAAGCAACGGAGCGCGATATAGTTAAGCATTTGTAATGAGTCGTAAGGTTGTATGCCAGGAGTGCGGCAGACGGCCCTCCGTCGTTTCTCTCTCCAGAGGTGCGCAGGCAGCTACACAATACAACGGGCAGAGGCCAAATTGTGTCGCGGACGCAGCTTGTAGCCGGACCGGTACTGGCCAGGACAGACAGCAATGTGGCGCCTTTGGACGACAAGCGGATACGGGCCCGGCTGCCTTTGCGCTGCTGCTGTTCCGGTCACGTTTCGAACACCCCCAGCAAGGAAGACGGGCCCCGTGTGAATTGTTGCCTGTTTCTGGATAAGATTGGACGTGCAGCCGCAGCAGCAATCAGCAGCCAGGGGCGAGACCGCAGTGGCTGCAGTGGCTTGTAGCTATTGGCCACCATCCCCGCATTGGCCTTCGCAAGTTTGCCATATCCGATTCGTCCGAGCGCGTTTGCCGCCAGGCAGACGCGCGGCGCGCTTCTGTCTGCCGCACCTGGGACAGCCCTGGGCTTTTTGCTTTTTGGGCCCTTTGCCCTGACGTAAGTTCGAGGGCTCGAAGCGGAATGGTTTGCCGAACCGGTATGGGTTGCCGAACTGCTGGGCGCGCCGGAGTGTCGCTGGAGCACGGCGCTGGCGAAGGGCTGTGCGTATCACGGTCGATAGGCAATGAGGAGCACCACGGGTCTGCACCCCCGTGCAAGAACACTGCCAAAACAGGTGTGGCGCTTCGTTCTCTGCGGTGGCCGCTCAGCACTGCCAGCCGCCTGCGAAGCTCGTCTCGGGGTAAGTGCGAGCTTAATGCTCCTGGGCGCTTACTGGACTCGTTGCGGCCGCATCCTTCAGCGACGAATCCCATAACCTCTGTTAGTGGCGGGACTACCACCGCCTCATGCAGGTATTGTTCGTAATTATTACAACGCAAAGGATTGGCTAACCCCGAAGACAATGATACATATTCTTTCCTATTATTGCAAGAATTTGTAGTCGCTGTCAAGGCCAATTCGGCAAGCTATTGTCTGCCCGTGAACACTAAACGAATTCTATTTGTTTATATGTAGAGCGTTTCTCTTTTTCAATCTAATGGGGCAATGAACTATTGTTTGAAACCTGTCCTCGGCCCCAAAACGTAAAAAAGTCAGATCGTTAAAAAGCAGAACCCTCTACAGTCGGAAAACACAGAGAGTTTTCTGCCCCAGCATTCAAGGAGAGCAGAAGTTCACGTCATTTTATGAGAAGTTGGGTCAAAAGGTTTTTACGATGCTCACTTTAAACATGCGAAGCAAGAGCGGCGTTCTAGTCGGCCTTTTTCGGTGAACTAACAGCAGCAGGTGTGGAATCCACTCTTGGAACTCGTAAAGAACCATGCACCAGGTGAACTTGTTCTTAGCACACTAGAGGGCCCAGGGCCCAGGGCCGAGCGCCGAGCACTGAGCGCCGATGGCCACAGGAACCCGCACCGTACATAATGCGTATGTAAGCCTGCAGGTCTCTGCAGGCCCTCTGTTTTTCGCCAAGCAAATTTTCAGGCTTTGTAGATATTCAAGCCCTAAAAGAAAGACTTCCAGCATATCGAACATCTTACCCGGCTCTAGGAAAAGTATAAAGACGGCCATAGCGATAGCTCTTGTCAAGTCTTC